>CP136068.1:89493271-89698748 GCA_032622095.1 Siphonodentalium dalli
GGCAGCCATGTTTTTTGGCCGACCGACACCAAAATGACTCGTTCCCATCTACCGGGTACATGTCAATGTCAACAGCCATGACAAATCTCATAATGATCTGACCAAAGGTACGACCTGTAGCCTGTGTCAAAGGATTTAGTCATGCAAATAGTAAAATCCAAGATGGCTGCTGGCGGCAATGTTTTTTGGCCAAATAACACCAAAACGACTTGTACCCAACTACATGTCATTGTTAACATCCATGACAAATTTAATGAAGATCCGACCAAAGCTATGACCTGTAGCCCACTCCAAAGGATTTAGTCATGTACATGTAAAGAGTAAAATCCAAGATGGCTGCTGGTGGCCATGTTTTTTGGCCAAACGACCCCAAAATCATTCGTTCCCATCTACATGTCAATGTCAACATTCATGACAATTTCATAAAGACCAGACAAAAGGTACGACACGTAGCCCGCGCCAAAGGAAATTGTTGACGGACACACGCACATACGGACGCCAACCAATGGCAATAGCTCAAACTTACAAAGTAAGTTGAGCTAAAAACCACAGGGGCCTGTAACGCGCTCCGCTACCCGTCCCCCTTTGTGCTGCCCATATACGACGCTTCTATACGGGCCTGCTTCACATTAATGGTAGTATACTAAGGACAAGGTGAACTGTAGATATTTCCAGCCCCCACCGGCCACCCCTGATGATACTATATTGTCCTACCCGGTAAGTAAATGACTAATTGAACCTGAGTGACAGCCCAGTTAGACCAAACAATCTGAATTAAGAAGGCTGCCATCCAGACAAAGTTTTGGCCTAATTGAAATTTGCTTTCATTTACGCCACAGGTGTAAGATGTTTTGGTAATTTTATATACGCGTGGACCAATGGGCGAATGCATTATGGGTGATTAGGTATTTCTCGTACTTGAGTAAACCGTACCGATAGAGTCACGATAGTCCGACAAAGATTAGCACATGTGTTTACGCCACCGGTGTAATTGGGGGACATGTCTCTATTCTGAAGGTCCACTATTCCGAAGGTTCTCTATTGAACTATTCTGAATATTTGCTATTTCGAAGGTTCACTATTCCGAAGTTTCGCTATTCCGAAGGTTCTCTATTCCGAAGGTTTTTGTTTAAGGTTAATTCTATATTCTAAAGTATTGAGAGGGTTCATTATCACGAAAATTCTTTTTATGAAGGAAATAACTTAAAACATTAAATGTGATTTTGTTTTGTTCTCGCGGGTTTTCTTGAGATTTAATGTCATTACGTGTGCCCATACCTTGAATTCTTGGCATATAATATGAATGTTGCGGTATATATGGACCCTCCTGCATTGGGACATGACACAGGTACAGTTGACTTAAGTTCTGTTCTGTGCGGGCTCCAATTTGGGGTTCAATATTTTAAGGGCAAAATTTAGAAATTTATGGGCCCATACCTTTTAACTCTGGGCATATAATATGAATATTGGGGGCATGTCTCTATTCCGAAGGTTCGCTATCCCGAAGGTCCACTATTCCGAAGGTTCTCTGAATGTTCGCTATTCCGAAGGTTCACTATTCCGAAGGTTCACTATTCCGAAGGTTCGCTATTCCGAAGGTTCTCTATTCCGAAGGTTCTCTATTCCGAAGGTTTTTGTTATTTTAAGGTTAATTCTATATTCTAAAGTATTGAGAGGGTTCATTATCACGAAGATCCTTTTTATGAAGGAAATAACTTAAAACATTAAATATGATTTTGTTTTGTTTTCACGGGTTTTCTTGTTAAGTTTGTTTACCTCACAAAATTAACATGCTGGTCATCCTAGAATACCAACTGCGGACAGTAAACCCCGGTGCAGGCGTCGGTAAACAGCACATCGGGCTATAAAATTTAAGAATTTTCCACACCAGGGCTAGTCTAATTAGATAAAAGTACATGTACATGTAGTCAATTTAGAAGTTATACCAACCAATGGAAGATGTATATGATAGGCAATGCCTATTTAAAGTATGCTGTGGCAGTAGTTCGGAGAAAATTCAGATATCAGTTCTTGAGAAAAACACAATCTTAGTTGATTGCATTTGGAATTTTGGGGTAAATTTAAGTTTCATTCAGTATAACTTTCACTGCAGACACTTCTCGAGAATTTGAACAAAAAACATGGGTCATTCTATATGGGACACTCTACCAATGACGTGTTTTGATGATATAAAACCCCAAATCCATATCCAGTAACTCGATGAAATACATCTTACCATACATGTACATGTACATCGATAAAGTAAAACATTAATGCGAGCAGGAGTAAACTCCGAGGTGGGCAAAAAAAAAATTCCAGGCATGTACCGGTATATCGGGGAGGGTGGGTCATCCATGGGACCAACAAACAATTTTTTCCGCAACTCACCATTTTTTTTCCTGCAAGTCTTTTAGCTGTTTTTGCAATGAGTTTGGCTTAAAACACCTTAGAATAAGAGAAATGATGTAATTCTAACTGCTAAACTGACTACAGGCAGTTATCATGTTGTATTTTGTTGCAAATTTTGAAATATAAGATGACAACTGGCAGCCATGTTTTTTGGCCGAATGACCTCAAAATGACTTGGGGGGGGGGGGGGGGCGGGGGTAAAAAAAATGGTCATAAAAATCTGCCAAAAACAGGGGGGGGGGATAAACATTTTTCCGGGCACGTATGCCGGGGTGGGTGGACCAACAAACAATTTTTTTCCTGCAAGTTTTTTTTCCGCAATGTCAGAGTTTGACTTAAAACACCTTAGAATAAGAGAAATAATGTAATTCTAACTGCTAAACTGACTCCATGCAGTTATTGTGTTGTATTTTGTTGCAAATTTTGAAATCCAAAATGGCCACTGGCAGCCATGTTTTTTGGCCGAATGACCTCAAAATGACTTGTTCCTATTTATGGTACATGTCAATGTTAACATCCATGATAAATAATATGCACAGAAATTCATATATCACTATGTACAGCTGAATTCACCCCCCCCCCCTCAAATCTCTGTTTCAGTGTTAAAAGGGGGGTGGGGTGAACAAATTTGTTTCCAGGCTGGGTGGTCCAGTTATCGGGTTCCAAATTTTGAAATCCAAGATGGCCGCTGTAAAAAAAATCATCATATATTAAAGTGCCTGAAATTTTTTCCCGACCTCCCCAGGAGCTACAAAAAAAATGGAAAAAAAATTGGACGTGGGGTGGGTGGGGTCCCAACAAGGGTTGAAAGTAAAAAATCTATATATAGTAAAAAATCTATATATGTGCCTGAAATTTTTTTTATATCGTTTCAAATTTTAAATTAAAAAAAAAAATTTGATTGAGCTGAGTAACACAATATACAATATATATATAGAGGTGCCACGATTATTGATTTTGATAATTGGTCGTCAATAATCAACTATAATCGATTAATCGTACATAATAATAATAACATCAGTAGAAGTATTCCGTAATATGGCCTATTGCCATATTGGCTGGGTGCTGGTTAACTGCTATCGCTGCTTGTTTGAGGCATCGGCTGATGTAATTTTTGTGTTAATAAAGTGCATCATAAACCACCGGTAATGACTAATGAGCACAATGTATTCAATACAAGCACAGTTCTCGGCGATGTCATGGTTATAATATTTGTAGCTATTAATTTAACATGCAAACATAAAAGCAATATAAAAGTAGGAATGTACGACGGACTGACGGTGGTTCCTAAAAATGAAAGTGTCAATGACACTGTAGCTCAACTTAGGTAGGGGAATAATTTAATGATTCCGGCATAAACTGCGTGTAAGTTACGGTAAGTATAACGTTTGGTGGCACCCGGAATTGACAGTGTTACTAGTACTAATATAGATGGTGACCCGACTATTAATTGAAAGAATGAAATTGACAAGACAATATCTCACTCGTCGTTTGAGGTCAAAGACATCACTGCGACATGATGGCAATGATTGATGCGGCTTTATCGTTTGTCGGAGACCGCTTTGATCTAGACACTGTGTATATTTCAATTGATCTCGCACCGTCGGGTTATGATGCGATCTGTGTGAAGGTCGCTTAAGGATGAAGTTAAGGTGACGTCATTGGTGCTACCGTATATAAATGATACTGGATTTAAGAACTGGTTTAGGTTATCGTACCGGTATTCTACAACGTCGTAGCCTATACTATAGGGCGTATTTAGTCGGAACATTAACATTTTATAGTGACACCGCTCGGCACCAGTTTATTGGTGATCCCTAAACGAAATCTCGAACGCCGATAATAAATTTAAAACCTGTATAAATGATTGTGTTTTTAATCATTATCCACCACATGTCTAATTATATAATTACATTCAGTGTGTTGGATAAATATTAAGATGTTTACTGGATTATTTCCCAAATAAATTGGTGTCTATGCAGGGAAATGCGCTATGCAATAGAGTCGAATAGACCGTCATTGCATCAGTCATCAGTGTACGCCATGTACAATGAATTTTCCGTACCATGTTATGTTTGAAAGTTTTGATATCGGGTACCGACTAGTCGATGCAACGTGACTTTTGGGCCTCGACTAAGTCGACTTTGAAATTCACTAATCGTTTCAACACTAGACTGCGCCACGATTATGGTACAACCGTGATGAACACGTGAACCATCACAGACCTACCGGTACCTGCAGGTTGCACGAGTAACACACAGAGTCACAGACCTTCCACGAGTAACCAGCGCCGGGACTGGGAGGCCAATACATATGTCAGAGCAGTGGGCTATTGGGCAACTTAGCCTATACTATAGATACACATTGGACTATACGGAGGTACCCGATGGTCGTGGAAGGAGACTCAAGGGGATATAATGATGTTTTTGATATAAATTTATTATGCAGTCTATTCCCGGTGATAAAAGACTTGCAAGTGGTATACAAAGATTCGAAATATCCCTAATCACACGACCGCTTTCAAATCAGAATGTAAGAACTAAGATTCGAAATTGAATTGAATCTTCGTCAGGCCCTACCATAGGTCAACATGACCGCTTTCGCAGATTGCTGCTTCATGACTGAACTAGCCCTACCACTGACTGTACCAGTACCACAGGGGTTAATTTAAAGTTACTCAGCCGTGGTAGCACCTGGACCAGTGTGCCTCTAACCAGAATTGGTTGCTGCACTGAAATATCAACACTGACAACAGCTACTGTCAGTACTGAGCTAGTGACCTACACTAGGCTACAGCAGTACAGGCTACAGACCAGATGCAGCGAATTTAGGAAAATTCATTTTAAACATGCATTAAGTCATAAACTTCTATTTACTGATTATTCGTATGGTCATGCTATTTTGCATACATTAAAATAGTACATCTACATGTAGTTCATCTTGCGAAACATCATTTCTCAATTTATATCATGATTAGCAATTTAGCGGTCATTTGTCAAAGGCATTGCCATTGTAACTTTGTTATTTTTTGTGCGAAATCGCTGAAATTGAAAATCGTCGGCAACCTTTGAACATTCTTGTGCCAAGTTGTGGCTTGTCTGGCTAAACTTTTCTATAAAATATCATGTTCAAATGGTGTTCGTAAATTGGCACAAAATGCTTACCACAGTGACAGTGATGTGCATTTCTCCGTCTTGACAAATATTCGTGTTCTGTCGATCAGATTACACAAAATAGACATTTCAATGTCATGTCTGCGGACTATTGACATAATTGTTTTGCGTAATAATTCACCACAAATTGCACAAGCTTGTATTTCATTCGCTTTTGCACAAAAACACAAATTTGGCCAACAATTTAATACACTACATAATTATATTCCTTCTTTCCTGTGTGAATATAATGACTCAAATGATAAAAATGTTGCGAACTATTTTTTATCTCGCCGATGTTAGGATGAGCAGTACTTTGGATTTCCTTGGTAACCGTCGATTTAAAATTAAAGGGGAACCGCTGAATATTGGTTGATTAAGTTATAAATATAATTCCGGTTTGTTGGCTTCGAGCTTTGACACTATTCCATCAATCTTTTATGTGAAAACGTCTACAGAAAATTAAAGACAAGCTCCAAATGTACAATAGGCAAACTAGAATTGTGTTTCGAGTCAAATATTTGTAATAATTGAATGAAATATGAACACAAAACCTTTACAGAACAATTACAACTTACTACAAATTACAATTGCCGTTTCGAATTTCAGCACTTTTCGTCTCTTGTAAGTTGTAACAAATGTAAGTTGTTGACATATTTATGGAAAAATATCATCCACAAATTTACAATATTTCGATATTTATAATGGAGTCTAACTCACCTTTGCTCCTGACCACTTATAAATAATCAGTTATGACTTATGTTAATTATTATGAACTTTGAGGTGGAACCGGATACTGGATCATACTGGAGTCTGTAGTCTCTAGGTCACTAGGTCAACGTCGTAACTAATAAGTAACGTTAATTTTGATTGGCAATTGATAAGTAACGTTAATTTAAATAGGTCAGTATATTTAGTAACAAATCGATATTTATAGATTTCCCGCCAAAACATCGAATAGTATAGCGTTGATTTCGCGTACACGTATATGCTTATCGCTCGCGAACGAGACCCCTGCGGGGTCTCGTTTCGGGCTCGCTATAATTTAGAAATGGACATGCAAAAGGCAATGTTCTCAATAACAGGATTTGGAATATCTTCTGGTTGAATATATTTAGGGAATTCAATAAATCATTGTTCACACACTAATCTGCTCGATCGACGTTTATGCACCTCTTCGCAGACATAATTTTGTCGTATGTTACAACTAACTGATAAGCATGTACACAACATGTACACAACTGTTATCTTGTTCCTTATTAATGCACTTCACTTTATCTGAAGGTCCCAACTCGAACTCCACGATGTTAGTGACTCTGTGAGCGAATTTGCTTTGCGCAGCTTACGATTGTGTAATTTCTTTCAGTACTGTAATTAATTCACTGTGTATTGCGATAACGGCTCACACTATTGGAATAAAAACATACCATTTCGAGCTGGGACCACTCCCGAATGTCAAGTAGATTATTGAGGAACGAGTATTAATAAATAAATATTACCCCTAGAGCTTTTGGAATGGCAACATGTTTAACAATCTTTACTCTGGTCATGTGAATAAAGGTTTGTGTGTAGTGTTGAACGACGTATACGTTTATTATTTTATCAAAAATATATTGGTACATGCATGGATAAATAGAAAGTATAAATAAAGATAGATAATGTGGCAATGTATTACATGATCGTTTCCTTATTCAATAAACCCATTCTATAAATTGTGATATGCAAAGTCAAAATACTATGACTTTCAATATTTTTTCTAACAAACTCTTATGAATGAAGAGTTTGAAAAGTTATTTCATTAGATATAGGCAACTAAATACGTCAAAGAGTCTTTATCTATTTGGGACTATTTCTTTAAGCGGGAAAACAACGCATAGTTACAAGAAACGTCACCGCATGCCTTATAGAAGCCGATGTTAGTTCCACGTACCATTTGTTGATTTAAGTATGTTTTATTGATGTTTTGGATCATGCAATAAATAGAATCTACAACTGATCCCCAGTTTATAGCGAAATTTACAAAACTCGTCCAGTAAATTAGGTCTAATTTTACCTAATGTTCTAGACTCGTTTTGTAAATTTCAGCTATAAACTGATAATATAAAATATACATTGACAGTCCATAATAAAATCACAATCGTCACCACTGCAATATCATGATCATCATCAATAACATTACCCTATCACCATCGTCTTCGCAGCTAAATGTACATGTATCATCATCACTGCTATCACAATTGTCGATATTTGTTGTCCATGGTGTTGTGTTTTGCTTGTCGTACACGTTTTACATACTACACGTAGCACATAACATAGTTTTCTACGGAAACAAAACAATTGTTATTATTTCATCCGCACAGCGGCTTGTCCATATTACGTATACGTTCTAAGTTACATAATCTTACGTAACACTGATAAATGCAACGGGATCAGGATGCTTTGCCTAAGAAACATTTGACACGACTTGGGTTTTCTTTTTGGAATGACATATGCATGTGCTGTGATTAAACGCACTTATCTCCCTGATATCACAAAGCTGATGTCGGTTCAATTGTCGCTATTAAACGCGATCAAAACACTATTTGATCTCGTTGGATAGTGCCAAGTCGTTCATCATACCCATCCAACATATTGGTGCTAAATACTCACATACAATTTGACTTACTTTATTCTGAAATAAGACAATGGTGGACTCACACAGTACTGTTCTATGGCGCGGGCCACCGTGCAAACACATTATAAAGAACGTAATATGGTATGTTGACTTAGATTCATATAATGTAGAGCGTAATTCGGATTAAAAATATGCTGACATGAGCTTATTTGTGTTTTAAAAATAATTTCAATGTGAGCTTATTTTCAGAAGAACAGACTGAAGTATCACAGGTTGCCATGTTCTGTTGTGAGTATTAATAACATGGTTAGCAGGCTGGGCCGATCCAAATATTATTTATTTTGGAAACTAACATATAAATTTTCCATGTACTGTTTGTGTATCACTTTTATCATTCAAAGCAAGCTCACATACTGAAGAAAGTAGTTTACTGACACAATTGGTGCAGGATTATATTTAGATGTGACAGAAACAATTTTATGTTAACACATACTAAGTATACATACTATAGTATTCAGTCTAAAACAGGAATCTCTGGTAGATAATACATATTTAGTATACGCTCAAGAAAAGTTTATAGAAGAAATCGCTAACAAATAATAATCGTTCTCCACCACTAACAGTGAAGAGATAGAACATTACACTTTCATTGTAGCTTTGACGTTACGGACGTCTATGTCGTAACTGAATTTATTGAATAACTATCATCGAATTGTAAACTGTTAAACATATATAATAGTATTAGTATTTTTATATCATGATGTATTAGATTTAAATATGACTCGGTTATAATGGGCATATGCACAGCATGCATATAATAAAAAGGAAATCTAGTGTTTTTGAGCGGACACCGAAAAATTATTCATTCGTGACCGCGACAAACGTTTATTTTTCGCTAGTGGCAAGCCACTCGCGAAAAATAGACATTTGTCGCGGTCCCGCATGAGATAAATTTTCGGTATATACTCAAAAACATTAGATATCCTCTATCTATTGGACGATCGAATTGTAGTTGGTTACTGTTACGAGATACATTCTGTTTCATTGTTTTATAGACTGATGGATTGGTGTTGCATACAGCTGGATTTTACATGTTTTAAAACCATTACAACTGAAACCTTGTTTTAACTATACATCGATTAAAATTTATTATAATTTCATTTCGTCCGACCGACCCAACTAATACAAATGGCCTAACAAAGGTATTGATGATAATACCACAGTGCCTACATTACAACCGCGTACAGGCACCAGTTATAAACACCACAATAAATTATTGGCAAGCTAGTGTATTCTTTGCAAGACAAACGAATACGTAAATATTTGGATTATGTTCGTTCGCCATACCACAAACAAAACTAATTTGAATTTTGGGGACGATTTTCACAACGACCAGATCATCCGATGGTTTTGTGCTAGTAGACAATTACGTAACTCGTGGATGACTGGCGTCTCTGCAAAACGTTTTTTTTCTTCTTCGTATACATCATACGTTTTATGTTAACAATTCGCATTACGTGTACAATCACTGTACACATCGTTCAAGTCAGATGTTTATGACACTTATGCGTGTTTTTCTTTCGATACTATATACCATAACATATTCGGACCAAGGATGTCCATGCCATGGCATCAAGTGTCGCGTAAAAACATATCAATACATGAATCGAACTAGCTACTCCCACCATGTAAACAAGTATAATTAGTTCTGAAAATATCTTCTGAAAAATAAAAATGGAATCCAACTGAAAACATATATGTGACATCAAAATTCAAATGATGGTAATTCACACACACCCGGTATGCATACACACACTCTCACTTCATTTGTCTTATTTCTATCCCATTGGGATTGTTTCCTTCCATTGGCGATATGCTATGCCAGGCACATCGTTGTATGTGATATCATATTCTCAACAGCCCCATATACACATAAAGAATGTTTTCTATTCCTTCGTTAGACACACAGTTTTCGTTCATCACGTACGGCTTCTCACACGATGATGTGTACCACGAGGGACCACCGTTGTCGACTGCGCATCCCCATGGATCCACGTCAAGTGTGTGAAATCTACTTCCTGTTTGCATTGTGTTGTTGCAGCGTGACGTAAGTGTGACGTCGGTGAAATGTATTGTATAGCCGTTGCTGGCGGCATCCATTGTGAAGTTGTGGTATATGTCTTTCTCGTATGGGTTTCTCATCGCCCAATTGACACCAACATTGACTCTGACTATCAGATCGTAGCGACGATCTGTTGATGTAATTCTATGAACTAGTTCGTTGCCTTGCCAATAGCCGATACCGTCAGCCTGGTCTGACCAATTTCCAGATTTCACTAATTCTAACGCTGGCATCAGATAAGCGCTATAGATCCCGAGCATCCCAGCCCAGCAACCCAATTTGACGGGTGTCGTGTCGTTTCCCATGTAGACGTATGAAGTCCCTCCACTCTGGAAATCTGAACAATCTGTCGAGAGATAATGATATCAGAACATATTATTGAGTACTCATCATGCACGACACACAGCGAAGTCAATACGATTTTTTTATCGATTTGCTTATTTTGTGAAATTATTCATTATTCTAACAGTTATTGTGTCATAAAGAGACAAAAAATGTCTTAAACGGATATGCCTCAATCGAGCTTCCAAACGTTGTCTACCTTATTTGGAAAGAGGTACACGATAGGGTAGATAGATAGATAGATTTATTTGTACAATAAACATAGCATCATACAGTTAAATTAAAGGTACAAAATTAATGATATTGTACAGGGACTGCGTGGCCAATACTGACCGTCTTCCTGCAGTCCCTTAAATAAATAACAAATTATCCACTACCTGGCGGTAATTGTCAAATAATAAGTATATATATATAATATAATATAATATAATATAATATCCGCAGACCAGATTCAATTGTACATGTAGGCATCGAATGTCAACTAAAGAGACTGTATGTAAATAAGAACAGAAAGACAGTGAACGTTAATACTAGTCATACTATAGATATGGGCTATATATGTTCAATGGGTGTCATTATAGTAGCTGATCACATCGAGTTCATTACGATATTTTTAATTGATACGTGTGCAAATTAATTGAACTCGTTATGACCAGACGGGTGAAATATCCAGAAAGAATGACATCAATATCAATAAGTAGAATTATAATATTTAGTTATAACATTTAGTTATATTTAGTTATAATATTTAGTTATAATATTTAGTTCCCGGGTGCTTTTGTAATGAGCAACTGTAACAGTTTTTATTTTTGCAATCGACAATGTATTTAGATATGATTTGATGTGATAGAGTTTTCTTGAACGTATCTCTAAATTTACATGCTCTTAATGTTTTATCAATTAAAATCCAAATGTCTGGGAAAGAATGTTTTGGGAGAGATGCTGAAAATGATGATTTCGGTGTTATCAGTCGTATATTATTCACATTTCTCGTATTTTTCGCGAGATAATAAGAGTAACACGTTTGAAATGATTTCGGTAAGTTATTTCCAGTCCAGTCATACATAAAGCAAGCTGCATTAACTCTAAATATGTCATTGAGGTTCGGTATGAGCTCTATAACTGGCATTGCAATAAATACGTATTGCCCTTTTCTGCTGTTTTAACAGTGGATCGAAGGATGCGTGCCCCCAAATATGTATACCATATGTTAAGCGACTATGTACTAGGGCATAGTAAAGAGTTGTTTTTTTTTGCATTTTTCGGAAGAATTCGTTTAACTTTGTTTAGGAGGTAGAGCGTGTGACATAGTTTATTATGGACCATATCAATATGGTATTTAAATGTAAGGTTTTCATCGATTGAAATGCCAAGAAATTTCAGTGAAGTTTCCTGCATATTATTTCCAACTCGAGTTAGTTGTTATACCGACTCCATATGCTCTGAAAAATACAGGAATTTTCCGCTGTTTTAATCGTTCACACAGCTGTGGAATAAACGCTCTTTATGTGTACCATATAAAGAATATACTAACACGGAACGCTCTTTTCTGTTCGACGACGCGCAAATGGCTGTTGTTTGTTTGGGACCCATGCAGAACACCGTGTTCAAACTTGTATGTCATATTACTTCAGTGCGTCTTTCTGTGGTATACATGTATAATGTCCGTAGAAAGGTAGGTCAAGTGCTTATCAACCTATTTCGATACCGGGAAAAATTCAAAAGCGAATATCATCAGTAGTATTTTGGAGCGCAAACCGCCATGTGACTTTAAATTCATTGTGTTTTTGGTGTTCTCTCAACTGCAGAAAATCTTGAAAGTGACTTAAAATTCTTGTCTGGAATTATGCAACACGTGCATCTGTGTCTTAATTTCGGACGGATATCAGTTAGTACATGTAGATCCTCAGATGAGTTAATAGAGTTATAACATTCATGTCAGCAGGCGACGACGCCAGTGCACTCACCCCTTGGAGGATGCTGACAGCGGTCTCCTTGGAAACCTTCGCCACACAAGCAGTGGGTACTGTTACATAGATGCTTATACATACAGTCACATTTCTGCAAAAGAAGAACAAACACGAACATTGTCAGAGATGTGTGCATACCCCAAATCGTCTTGTCATCACATTGCAGCCCGTATGTGCCCACCGTTTGCGTTGCTATATAGTGTAATGTCCTGTAGTTTTGGGTAAAACGTTCACATATTCACCAACTCATGCTGTTTGTTTTGTTTGTATAATTGATATTAGCCCAAAATAACAGTTAATTTCAATGAAAAAGCATCACATATCAAAACGAAATTGGTAATAGACAAGACCAACCGATCCGCATATCATTATCAGATATAGATACTTAATTGCGGATAATATTTACCGTCGATAGCTACTTCATTGTGTATCGTATACGCCAGACAATGCAAAATGATTGCTTTATCCATTGAAATTAAACTATTCTTGTTCAACTTCTTTTCAATTAAGGTTTTTACCAGTATGTTATGCAAGCGAATATCAAACTTCTTGGATATTAATAACTTGCAAACCGAATACCAAACGGGTATCCGTAAGGGTTATTCCACAACTTACCACATATTTAGCCTTTATGCACTCATAGTTCTAGCCAAACAAAATATGGGGATAATTTAGATTGTGTGGTCAAGACATTACTAAGGCATTCGACACTGTATGGAGACAAGGGCTATGGGCTAAATTACAACACTACAGTTTAAAGGGAAAAGTCCTACAAATGATACAAAATATGTATGAGAACCTAAACATGTGTGTAAAATATAATGATACTTATTCCAGTTTCTTTCAAAACATAATTGGGTAAAACATGGGGAGCCTTTCGCCGATATTATTTTCCTATACCTCAATGACTAATAATGGATGCATATGATTCGATATATCTAAATGTACATCGAGCACTATTGATACGTGTACTATCGGTAGCTGTTGATCTTAATACACCCAGATGATACGGTGTTAAATTTCCAATATTAGGGCCTACAACATATGCTAGGCGCATTTGCACGATATTGCGACTAAAACTAAAGTAGTTATCTTCGGGCGAGCCATCAAGAAAAATATAAATGCGCGATATTGCATCGACGAAGACAACATTGAAACTGTAGATCACTATAAATATCTCGGCACAATATTTGATAAATCAGAAGGATTCACATCAGATAGAAATTCTAGATATCAAAGTGCAAAAATGCCATGTATGCCCTGGTGAATACATCTCGCAATAATAAACTTTCTGTATAACTTTAGACAAATAACGGTACTTTTTTGTAACGACATCAGTTTGCCATACTATCATCATAGCAATTCAGCAGGACCAACAGCATGATAGCAATTTTGCAGGACCACCTGACCAAGGGTGAAATATATACTTCACTGGTATGCACACGCATTTTGGACGCTCGAGTTTCAATATATCGATATTTCCAATTTCCCTGTACGTTGAATTGTTAAACCCAAATATTGTGTGCGTTTACATCAGCTATACTCTTATTTGACATGTTATAGTACTGGTGGGTTGAATTTAACTGTCCATGTTTTGTTTGTTTGTTATAAGTATCAATTAAATACATCTACTGTAAAAATTGGATATTTTACAAGATAAATGGAGGATTGATTGTTGTTATTCGCCACCTGAAAGCGAATTTTTGCCTTTAATTTATAACAAGAAAAAAACCCCCCAAAAAAATCAAAATGAAACAGTATACATAAATTTCTAACAGTGAGAGGCAGACGGTAAGCATCATCTGTTCTTCTTTTTCTTTCCTTGTCCCTTCTTCCTCTTTGCTGGTGGTGGTGCAGATGAGCTGACATCCGAAGGAGAGGTTGCAGAGGTGAAGGTGTAAGATCTGTCCTCCAAGGTGTACTGAATGGCCCCACAGCGGGTTTGCCTGCATCAGAGCCTGTATAGATTTCTGCTCTTCGGATGATGTATTCATCTGCTCTGGTGAATTGGTAATTTCCATGGGCAGCTCCGACTCGATGGTTCATTTATGTTTTCAGGCGGACGAATTTCTCAGCTTGTGTCTCCTCAATCGGCTGGTGGAGACTCCGGGTGGTGGAATTCCGGAGTCTCCGGAATGAAGGAAGATTCGGGTGGATCCGGGGTCTCTTCACTGGAAGCTGAAATGGTTCGGTTTCTCGTCTCCATCTGTGGCGTGGCGATGTTGATGTTAGTCGAACAAGCGGTGGGGGTGTCTTGGTGACACCAGTCACCCCATATGCAGCTGGTGGTGTTGGTATCCGCCTTTTCGAACGCCAAGCTTCCTTCCTTCTAGCATCTCGTTTTCGCTGCGATTGGGTCTTCTTCCGTCGCGGGCGGTTCTTCTTGTTGGTAGCCCATCCGGTGGTGGTTAGTTGCTGGTGGGCTCCAGCATCCGTGTTACCTCCAACAGAGGGTCCTGAAAAGGCCCGTGATGGCGTAACCCGGAATTCCAGAAAAAGCTCCACGTGGCTGCCCGACCTGCGTAAAGTCCAGGTCAAGCAGAGATCCACGTGGAGTGAGCTGAGTACGTGCCTGACTTCAGCGCGAACAATATAAGAGTCCATAATCCGCTGAAGCCAGTAATCCGATCGCCGAGCGGGCAAAGTCCGGTAGCGCTCAAGTCAGGACGTCCTATCCCGCCGGCGGTACGAACACGAACACAGCATATTTATATTAGTGGAATTTTATAAGACCTCTATTAAGATATAGTTAATCTCATAGCATTAGTACCGGTTGGATGAATTACTACTCTTTAGTGTGTTGGGTTGTTTACATAGCTAATCATCCTGTGATTTGTCCTTCTGATGCAGCACAGTACCATTGTATTGTTCGGTGATTGGCTTATTGTTGTATGATAAACCACAATCGAGATGCGAAAATAACTAATTATTAACTAACTGCTTTTCTATCGATATCAAAAGTTGTCCAAACCGCGAGTGTCGAAACATAAGACTTGAGATTGTCGAAAATGATACTATCAGGATAGCATTTGGCAAAAAAATATTTTCATTTGGCAAATTATTTGGCAAAAGTTAATTTCTGTCCAGCGCGGTCCCACTATTTAATGGGGAAGCATATAATATTGATGTATCAACCGCAAATACTCACATACTACCATCCTCTGTGAACCGGTCCTGTACAGGAAGGTAGCAGTGGTTAAGCTCCTGGTCGCTAGGAACAGTTCGGGTAGCAAAATGTAAGAAAATGCCACACCGAGATGGAAGAAACACGCGGCGAGGATAAACTATCAAGGTCTTAGCACATGTTTGTGGTCGATTGAACAACAAACGAATCTATGCAGGACATACTGCTTTTATGTTAACATTCATTTAGAATTAACGTTGATTATCCAGAAGGTATGTATTCATATCCCTTTTTAACCATTTACCCAACAAACCGGCCAAAAATGGCCAAATAAAGCTGCAACAGCCTAAATTATCTTGGGTCTGTCTCAATAAAACCATACAAATATGGATATCATTGGAACCGGCTCATTGACCATATTGTGATGGTTACAGTTATGCCCTGTGCCAATGCATTCTCTTATATATGCGAGTCGACCATAGGTCGCCTCGCATATATAAGAGAATGCATTGGCCTAAACAAAAACTTTTTTTAACACTTTTTACCATTTTGTCTTACATTCTTTAACAATTTTATAATTTTTAATGTGTTAAGCCAATGCATTCTCTTATATATGCGAGGCGACCTATGGTCGACTCGCATATATAAGAGAATGCATTGGCACAGGGCCGTTCTGTTGGGTAAAGGGTTAACAAGAAAATACTGATTATCTTTGAAAAAAATAATATATTCAAATAGACGTCGAATAGATCATTAGTAATTGTTCCCATATACTCGCAGTGGTTGCAGCCTTTGAAATGGTAACGGCTGCAGGTGGACTTGCGTCTAGTGGAGATTCTATTAGTACAATGTGTTATGACTATAGTATTGGTTTAAACATGTTTATTGCAACACAATTACAAGGGATTGGGACAAAGTTACAACAACTTGATGCAGCCCCTTTCCCGCCAATATCTACACAAATATTTACTCGAATAAAGTCCATTAAATTGGTAGCAGACCACAGTCAGACAGTACCCATACCACGTGCAGAGAGTGTCGTTTGGAAGCATGGGGGTTTGGTGGGAGTTGATGTTCAGATATCTTAGAACTATCGATCCTGCCAATAGATGCCGTATCTAAAACAAAAGACGATAAACCGATCTACAAACAGTTACTTTGACAAAAATGAGCTAGAAAATGGAATAAAATGTGTTTCATAATTGTTTTCAAATATCGTATCATTCCTCTGTCGGTTGTGAAACAATGCGATATGTTTAACATGCTAAAAGATAAACGTCACGTAATATGATTAGTAAAAAATGATTGCTATTACTCGAGTAAAGACCATAACATTAATAGCAGACCACCGTCAGACAGTACCCTTACCACCTGCAGACATTAGCATTTGGAAGCGCGGGTCCCCTGCGAACGTTACCATTGCCAATCTATCGGCCTCGATTTTGTAATCCAGGGAGTCATTGGCCATCAAAAGATGAATACATTACATGTATATTCAGTATCTATTGAGGACGATAAGTAATGGATAATCGATGGACGATGAATGTGAAACATCCAGATTGTTCGGTGTATCCGTCCGATAGTGAAAATGTTGACAAGGTATCTTTTTATCAGCCAATATACAACTTATCTTTTTGTAAAAACCATATGACATTCCCATTATGTCTTATCGTTATATATGTTCGCTGATGAAAAATCTATTTATCTTCTAAAATCTACTGTTGTGATTGAGGTCTCCATCTAACGCGTTTACATGGTACCAAAAGAACTGCTACCTTGTTGTACAGGACCGGTTCACATGAGTGGGTGACTACACGTTATTAATTCAATAATATCGTTTGTGTACATGTACATGCTAAAAGAGAGGACCTAGTACGGATCCCTGAGACACTCATGTTGTAAATTAAAGTCCATGGATAACTGAGTTAGCAATTGCTAATCTTTGTTGTCCAGAATCAGGACAGTTGATCGGTATCTTCAAATTTGCCCTGTTATCCCATTTCTATCCAGTTTAAAGATGAGATTCCAGGTAATCATTTGCTGAGTTGTCCCCCTTCCCATAACACAATCTATAGTAGCACTCTCGTTTATTCTTGTTGCCATCTGTATTTCAACTGACTGTGTAACACATTATCCATGATGACCCGTGTATCATTTCAATTAATATTTGTATTTATGTGTGTCCTTTGCGTATAACCAAAGCCTTTTATCACAAAGACTTTGTGATGAGCATGCAAAGCACTCATCACCGTGGCGATCATTGCTTTGGGATAGTGATATGCGGTAACACAATCGACACCGAAATATTGAGGGGCGATGAATAGTGACCGCGTTGGTGTAATCATCATGATGGTGGTAGTTTTATCAAATCCTCACTATATGTGACCATGGATTACCGTGACACACTGGATCGCCGGTATTAATTAATATTAACAGTGAACATCATATGTATACAATGGGCATGCATATGTCTACAATTTCCACCAACTCTCATCTCCGTGGTCAATAAAGGAATGAGTAAGCCAGGAAAAGACAATTATCAATATTTACAACAGCTAATACTGCTATAAGATAAATCGAAATGATGTAAATATTCGGTCAAGTACGGTCAATTCATCCAATGTCGAATATCACCATTAAACCATCTGATCCGCAGTGAGCTTAGAGGGGTCTTCAGGTGTTTAGTGGTTTACGTATCGCACACTCTTTACATAATGTAGCACATATAGCATGGAACTCTAACTCCACCATTCGAAATAGGTCGATATATACTTGTAGTAGGGGCCATTATGTCCATGTTGGCTCCCGTGTGCATTTTGTGAATAAATTATCATCCGGACAATCCAAAAAAGTCGAAAAAAGGGGAAAATCCGTTATAAATATTGGTCCGTGACAAAATTCGATTTTGATATGTGCGTTCTTAAATACCAACTACATACCAAATTCCTTGTAATTCTGATTCATGTACTATATTGTTGAAGTTATTATCCGGACAATCCGGATGGACGACGGACATACGGACGGACATACTAATTATAATAGTCCTCCGATTTTTTTGGGGGGGGGGGAATACATACTTTGAGCAAGAGTACTCTATATACTCCAATAAAAAATTCCCAAACAATGGATGGGTTTTTTTGTCGTCGTCGATTTCTACCACAATTATATATTCATCTCATGTGTATATTGATTCTATGGCATGGTTGAACATTTCCAAAGCGATCAAGACCATCTGAGGCAGGTATTGTGGTTTACGGAGGAGCACCACAATTAATAAAACATATTTATCGCGGATTTCTTGCAAACTTATATGCAGACATATCCATATTACCTAATGGTGTAGTTTAAATTATCCAAAATGCCACCATTCGTGTGATGTATGGGGATCAGGGGAGCACCAACATTTCTAGAAAATCTTTTTCGCCGAATGTCCAATATGCAAGCTTCGCAAGTTCACAATGATGTCAAAGCTCTCCGGTCAGGATCGAAGTCGGGTAAGGGGCACCCACGTTGCTAAACATACTCTTCACCAATCTTAGCTACAGTTATCTCCATCAAGCTTGTGACATATTTTTAGTGTAATCAACGTCTTGCTGTTGCATATATGGCAGTGTGTTTATGGGCGTATAAAATTGTAAGTGGTCGATCCACATACTGTACAAGAAAAACAATGTCAGAAATGGTAACACGCTCAAGATCATATATTATATACCCATCATGGTAATTATAGAATATAAAATACATTGGTTTTGCGAATAACCAACTCAGAATTCCGTTAAAATAACAATAACAACCAGCACCTAATCAACGAACCGGCGGCCGACTCGGCCGTCTCCGACCACAACCGCCAGTGGGCTGCAGGACGAAACATGTCTATAAAAGTTGAAATTTAAGACTTACAAATTATCTTTTTCATTTCTTTTCTTTATAATTGGCATAGCTTATCACAAACCAAAAATCAACATTATTGACATAATCATAACGACAATAAACGAAATTAAATTCCAACTACACCTTTTACCGGACTCGGACTCCGGTCGCAGTTCGACTTTTAATCCTCCCAAAAATTCCCATTCTATAAATAAAACACCCATGCGCCCAGGCGAAACAAAAATATCTACATCAGTATATACACGCGGAGCGCGCGTAATAATTTTGCTAAAAAAAGCCAAGTATACATGTATGTTATTCAGCCACTTACAATATTGTATACGCCCATATAAACATAACAAAGACGTTGATTTATTATAACTACGCCACTGAACATTAATTTCAACATATAAAGAAAGAAATATCTCAAGTTTGTCTGTTGTTACAAATGACAATTTCCGTTATAGTGGGGCGGATAGATGACAAAATCGTGCATTTTATGGTAAAAGCACCAAACTTGACACGCATGTACTACATATAAAAATAAGACATTTTGGATATCATGCCAAGCTGGAAAATGTCCATGGTTGCCATGGCAACCGTTTTGACAAAAAATCTTGTTTTTCTCACAATCCTAACAAGTATGCATCATTATGACTCAGTTTCTGATCGAAAAACAATGTTTTATGTACCTATTTGTGCTGAAAAATGGATCAGGCTATATATCGATTGACTCATGTGTCCGTTATAGTTGGGTATATTCAAAATGGCGTATAAAATGGCCACCATTTGTTTGAAAGTCCCTATTATTGGCTGCGTGTATCAACATTTTATTGAGATGTGTGTACATTTTTTATTATAAAAATGTACTTTGACAAGAAAATATAAACTGATAAATCACTCTGTATATATATAACAATTTTAAGGATTGCAAAACAAAAATTATAGGCTAGAAAATGATGGAATAGCGTAAATATAATGCAAAATAAAAACAATGGTATGTACATAGGGTTGTTTGTGTTGATTACTATAATTGATGGTTACAATGAAACGAGAAGCATTTCTATGATATAAATGTCTGAAAGTTGATTATGAAAATCTTCCGCGTTAACATTATATCATATCATTTTAGCGAGTGTGTATGGACAATATTGGCCATTGGTCTGGTACAAAACTGCTTGGCAACCGTTACTATGGGGCTACCCGATTACCTTTGTGCAGCTATAATAACACTTACTCACAATTTGACAAGCTGCAAATCATTGTGGTGTTATAAGCTCAACATACAAATACCGCAAGTTTTAAATATTTATGATATTAACTATAATTCTTCATGTTTTTATTACGAGCGTAGGTGCGAATTATGTGTGACAAGGTGTGATAGGAATTGATTACATTTGCAATAGAAATATAGTGAGATGTATATAATTCCCTATATAGTTGTTATACAACTGAAGTGTGCTAAAAAAAATTATTCTAATATATTATGAGAATCAATCGTGCAATAATAACTCGTCCCTCCAATATGGGATAAAACAATCGAAGACACTCGTTCTGCGATAAGTGACATTCAAGAATGTGCAATGGATAGTCATGTATGAATAATTCATGACAAATCGCCAGTCAATTCTGCTAGTTGTGTGAACGCACCATAAAGAGTTGGACATATTTGCATACATGACACTGTTGGCAACACTTACAGTAATGCCCTAAGTAATCTACCTCTCAACCACAGCAGAATTATGGGTAATTTAACTTTTCAGGATTTAGTCGGAAATATTGATATTTATTTTCGACTAAATCCTGAAAAGTTACCCATAATTATGATGTGGTTAAGGGGTCGATTACTTAGGGCATTACTGTATTTGCAATTGCAACTGCATAGAGCAGTACAGCGTAATGATGCCCTCGAGAATTTACAAATGTTTGTGCACCCTTTCTTGCAACCACATCGCAATAGTTCTCGGCAACCTTTGGATGCTTCAGGAAGATCGGTCCATGTCACACTCCAACTTCATTCATAGTAGCCTGTCATTTGTATAACATAAATGGGTTTCGTAAACAAAATTGGGAATTTTGGGCAATGTAGTTAATCGTAAATCCCACATACCGGAGACATTGTAAACCATTGTTGACAAGCATCCTATCGATTAGTTGCCTCAAAACTGGCGTTACCATAGCAACAGTATGTGGTTTCTGAGAATTCTGAAAAACGATCATATATGAAGTATTTTAGTGAGAACGGTGGACTTGTTGGTGGATATAGTTATATAATAATACTTATATGTATATATTCTCCATGACGAACCGCCAGTACTGATCTCAAGAGTCAAGGTGACTATGAAAGGTCAAGTGTTTTTATCACTTCATGTCCTATTATTTGTCTTTATGAGGAACCTTTCTCAATTTATTGCATCATATTGATATTTTGTTGCATTCTGGAGATCATAGCCTTTATTTTGAGCCACATATCTTATCAATAGGCTGATCATTACTTGTGTGCGAGATTTTACGAAACATGTGACCGGGCCAATTGCCGACCCTTAAAATTAGAAATTGCTCTTCTCGATAGACAATGGCCACACCATTAGTTGGGTGGAAAGAGGACACAATCGTCAAATTTATGGTAAAAGCATCGAAGTTGGCACACATGTATATCACACCATTATAAGTCATTTTGGATATGATCCGAAGAATGTACACCGTTGGCATGGCAACCATTTTGTTGAAAACACATGTATTTGCCATACTCTATCTATTATGTACATGTATTGATAATGACCAGCAACCTCATAAAAACTGTTCACTGTGCATCTATTTTGATTGGGTCATATACTTGTTAGAACATATACACTTTTATATATGGGTAGATTCAAAAATGCTATTCCCAACAGTATGGTGATAGGACGCACGTTCGCCAATAATAATAATATTTAACTATGTAACAACGGTTGAGCATCGAAGTTTTGATTTATTTCGAGATATTGTTGTAGAACAGGGATCAGTTCAGTTGAAGTGCTTGAAAGTTATCGCCCTATGATTGCTCAAGTACACAATTTAAAATCCATATCTCAGGTAAAAAATCCGCTTTGCGAAAACGATCGAGATATTGCTATGAAAAATTCGTTTATCAACTCTGCATGAAATTGGTCGACGTTTGTTCAAGTTATATATCACGATAACGACATTGATTTTTTTAAAATAGAAAAATGGGCCTTTTGTTTTTGTTTGAATGCTTTGAAAAATTCGACTGACTGAGATAATATAGAGTGAAAGACAGGGTGATATAGATGGAAAATGGAGAGAGAGCGCGGGAACGGAAAGATGCTTCTTTGACAGCACATTACATGTATTTGGTGGTTTGATTGTGTTAATCAATTGTTATTTATACTCCAAGGAATGTACTACTTATACTACATGCATGGACTGTAGTTATAGTTGTTGTTGGTCTTCTCTTTGGCTGTTTTCATTTCATAGTCAGTGATAGTGATATGTGAAACTCAATGTTGCTCATCTCTCACGATCCAGAACAAATCATTTACTGAAAATGTATTGCTGTCCCGATTTAAGCAAAACATGCGTCTATGTCTTAGTGCACTTTATTGTATCAAATAATTGATATCATGTCATGCCATGTCCCATCCAATTATTTCAATCCGTGTGTGTAGGTTTATACATTGAAAATGTATTTTGAAGATTTAAAATCGGATGGTGATCATGTCATTCCCTTGTATGGATTTTGTCTCGGAGAGATCAACAGGAAGTTATCGACAAATATAACTGCACTGTTGTTCCCCGTCTGCATTTAAATCGGCAACACCTCTGTAACTGGCTGAACCGGTTTTCATTGTTTTCAAAAAATGAAAACACGTTCGATACTAAGTCCCCCAGAAGACTGCTAATTTCTGAAGTTGTCATATATTACAATCCTACACAACAGCGTTAATAACCGTGACAATTGTGTCCTCAAGAGCAAAAACACATTGGAGGCTGGCAGTCTTCGATTTTGTATTGGTTATGGCACAGTATGGTGTGGACGGCTGTTTCCTTAGTGTTGCAAGTGACACGTTAACGACTACTCTTTTGGCGGCGATCAGTGGTAATGTGGTTGCGTCCCTGTCATGGACGCCCACCGAGTAGCACTGATGACAATGAAAGGATTCCCGGGAGGCCGCCATGCCACGTAATCATGTTTATGGGCATTTCTTTTTTATTTTGTAACATCTCCCAGTCTGTTGTTGAAAATACGTATGAGTTTTAGGTCCTGATGGATCTGGGGTTTCTCTATCCATATTGTCAATTTAATTGTTTAAATACCAGAGGAGCAGATGGTGGCGATTTTCGGTCATGTCCATATAGTGGTATAAACGATACGACGTCACGATATCGGGAAGAGAAGTCCCAGAACCCAATATACTGGCAGGAATACCACGAAGAGATCAGCGAACCCCACTTAAAATCCTAAACCCTCTGTATAGTCACACCGACTATCGACCCATTGGCCAAACCAGGGACTATAGCCTATAGTACATGTATGAGGCGGCGCGGCATTTCCAAATTAATTGTCAAACACACCTCATCCCACCGGACAACATCTTCATGTAAACGGTATTTGTATTTGTTTATATCTGCATTAAGTATACACTAATACTATAAAACAAGTTGATTATACGGTGACTGTCTTGACTTCTTGTTTACACTCAGACAGGATGTCACCCGGAAAACTAGCAATTGATTTGTGCCTGATATTCAGCCAACTTAAGTCGGACAACGATTTCAACATTTATAACCAAAATATGCAATATATGTATATAGTCATTCTCCAAGACAATGCCAATTTGTATTGTAATAGTTTTAAATCAATCGGATAGGAATTTCATGAAAGCATTGTCATTATGTGTACGTAGCATCAATTATAAGACTGGAGCTAAATTTCAGCCTTGTCACTACATGCCCAGCGATACCTATATCGATTGGCATGTGTCGCTCGTCAAAGTTTTCAGCAGGAAGGGGATTCTGGTGTTTAAATGTAAACCATTGAAAGAAGCACTCAATGTGATAAATACAAAAGGCTTTTACCACCCGAGGTGGTAAAAATCACTCTTTAGATACTGACAGACAATATGTTCTGTTGAAATGAATCTCCTATTTGAAAATACCGCTAGGTTTATCGACGCTCCGTGTGTCTACTTGGATATATCTTGAAACTTATGATGCAGAATAGCTTTTACCTCCCTTTAACTCAATTGCAAATTAATTGATTAATCTTGGCATCTATCACAAAGAAATGGGTTCATCGTCCGAACCATGACTAAAACGCACACTGCCATACATATTTAATAGAACACATTTTTGACATAGCATCATACATCCTGGGACCCAACTTTAGCCCGAGCCTGTATACATATTCCGTCATTTTCCAGTCATTATTTTTTTAATTTGGCACAGATAATAAACATCGTTGGAACCTGCAATTCTGAGTTTGGTTGGAACCATTTTTGTCGAGTTCTTGCCATTTTTGCCGACTTTTCTAGCCCGTTAGCGCAATAACTTGAACAAATATTAACCGATTTTAACAATGTTTTGCGTAAGAGCTGTTTTAAAAAAAATATCTTGAACGAGTTCGAAAACCAGACTTATCCGATCTTTTCTACCGCAGTTATGGTCCCTAGTTTGACGATTTTTCTTGATTTTCAACATTTGAGGTTTCCGGATGATGACATTTATTCCGGACATATCCAATCCTTCAGTTAGCCACCGTGTCCATGGACATTGTGGTCGGTCGACCTTTTATTTAATATGATTTGCGACGGTCATATCAGAAACATGAATTATCAAAAAAATGCTCTGCATTGTTCGGTCCACAAATTTTTAGGAGACAACGATACGATTAGGTGCCATTAACTTAGCAGGTATAATTCCATACGTTATGACGCATTAAGATTCGTCGACTAAGATTGTTACAAGTAACACCAGGGAGGTACATCTTCATCTATGTAGCCTCTGATGTCTACATATATAGAGTACATACAATTTTCATTGGTGTGTGGTACCGTGGTACGGTATATATCATCTCATTCAAAACCAGCTAAATAATCTTTCAATTCTTATTTAAAAAAAACCACAGATTCACCCATATTAGCATTGCAATGTATCAACCCAATTTATTGTGCTGTGATGCCGTTGAAGGTTGTTTGTGAGTTTGTGAGTAGCTTCCTATCTGCCCTTATACAAGTTTCATGAATTCCGTTACTAGTTCCCAGACCAATCCCAGTTTCTAGTTCCCAGTTCTCATAATATAATGATAATCGTTACTGTCAACAAAATAAAAAAAGGTCAGTTTTCGTTGCTAAATCGCCTGCGTATGCATAATCATAGCAGCCACGAAGCTATTGTTCTGGATTCGTTTTGTGCCGCTACTAGTCCATCTAAAAATAACAAACTAGGTCACAATTAACCTGACCAGCTGTTCAAAAATTGGGTGTATGTCACTGTGTAAGTCGTGCGTGGAGGAAATTAACATTTTTTCGTTGCCTAATTCCAATATATATGCATAATCACAGCAGCCACGGGGCTATCCTTGTGTATTATTCTTGTGCTGCCACCAGTCCATCTAGAAATCACAAAGTGGGTCACATACGCCCATCCAGCTGTTCAAAACAATCGCCTTTGTTCTGACAACACTATTGTTTGTAAACAAGCAGACAAAGGAGGTGCACTGGTGATTATGGAAGCGACCGACTATGCCAACAAATCGGAAGATATACTCTTGAACGATTGTTTTTACAAGAAACTTCCTACAAATGAGGAGAAATCCGTAATGAATAAAATAAAGAAGTTTGTGTGTATATACAGTTGGTGTTCGAGATAAATCATCCAGAATATCGCAAAATTTCACTGAGTGAACATTTGTATGAATGTGGAAAGAATCAATATTCGATATTCCATTACAAAAACTGTTCTCGGCAAGCAGTATACGCCGAACCCGGAAGGAAGATTTCTACGTTGATCACTTCCGATGCAAGCTAAATGCGCCCAGGAAATGACGTTGTGTAAAGCTGGGTTATCTCCCTTGACACTATGATGTCATAATTCAATTTATCGTCTATTGAAAGTGGCAATGCCACGAAAGGCCTATATACATTTTACTTACATTAATTAATTTTCTATAGACATGTCTTATGTTATTCTTGGACCATATATATAACTGTCCACACGTTACTTTAAACTGTGACATATATATATAGCTATCTATTATATATTTTGGGAAATCAGGGTATGTGTGTGTGTGTGTGTCTGTCTGTCTGTTCGCGATGGACTCGAAAACGGCAGAACCGATTTCGATGAAACTTGGTATGTTGGGATACTTTCGGCCGGGAAGTGTCATGGACCTATTAATTTGCCCGTGCGACGTGACCTTGACCTTGAAATCGGGTTATTTCAAAGTCGAACGCCCGAGTATCGCGGGATTTCGATGAAAATTAGTGTCTAGGGATACTTTCGAATGGGGAGTGTCGTAAGCCTATTCGTTTGCCCGTGCGACGTGACCTTGACCTTGAAATCTGGTCAATTCAATGTCAATCGCGAATTTTGATGGGAGTTCGACGAAATTTGATACGTAGGGTTACTTTTGTCCGCTGAGTGTTTTGGACGGTTAAATCGTGACCCCGACCTGACGTTGACGTTTAAAATGATCAATTCTACAATTCTAGGGCAAATCGGGTAACACCGGATGGATTTCAACGGGTACTTTTGTCGGGTACTTTTGTCCGGGCAG
This sequence comes from Siphonodentalium dalli, assembly GCA_032622095.1. NCBI lineage: Eukaryota > Metazoa > Mollusca > Scaphopoda > Gadilida > Siphonodentaliidae > Siphonodentalium > Siphonodentalium dalli. The sequence continues at coordinate 89,520,652 of CP136068.1, forward strand.
TGTTTTGGACGGGTCAAATCGTTACCCCACCTCACCTTGACCTTCAAAATGGACAATTCAAGGTCAAATCGCGCAATTCGCCGAAAAGCAGAGGGGAAACAGCCCGGACGAAGTCGGGTCCACCAGCTAGTATATATATATATACTAGCCGATGAGCCCGATGTTGTCCGGGCTATACAAAACCAGCCCGACGTTGTCCGGGCTATTCAAAAATCATTGACGTTGTCTGGGCTATTCAAAACCAGCCCGACGTTGTCCGGGCTATTCAAAAACCAAATTTCAAGTCGATGGCTCTACCCGTTTCCGAGATCTGGTCTGCGCGAAGCTGGCGTCGCACGGGCTCGGCGACCCGATAAAATTTGTATCCGGGGCAAGATGCATTCACATACCAAATTTCAAGTCGATAGCTCCACCCGTTTCCGATATCTGGTCTGCGCATGCGCGAAGCTGGCGTCGCACGGGCTCGGCGACCCGATAAAATTCGTATCCGGGGCAAGATACATTCACATACCAAATTTCAAGTCGATAGCACCACCCGTTTCCGAGATCTCGTCTGCGCATGCGCGAAGCTGGCGTCGCACGGGCTCACCGGCCCGATAAAATTCGTATCCGGGGCAAGATACATTCACATAGCAAATTTCAAGTCGATAGCTCCACCCGTTTCCGAGATCTCGTCTGCGCATGCGCGAAGCTGGCGTCGCACGGGCTCGGCGACCCGATAAAATTCGTATTCGGGGCAAGATACATTCACATAGCAAATTTTTTCAAGTCGATAGCTCCACCCGTTTCCGAGATCTCGTCTGCGCATGCGCGAAGCGGTCGCCGCACGGGCTCGCCAATACGACGACGACGACCGCCTGGTCAAACTACACACACGTACCAAGTTTCGTCCCAATCGGTCGAGAATCGTAGATTTGTATTAATGACAGACAGACAAACAAACAGACAGACAGACGGACAGATAGAGGTCTTCAAAATATATATGAGATATATATATACTCAGATAATATGCCATTTACGGGGTATTCTTTTTCATTATTTTTCAAGAATTTTCCATCCGCACTTGGCGGAAATGACACTGCGCATGATTACTACTTTCATTTTACTGATTTCCGCGTTATTTCGTAATTATATCACTTTACGAAATAACGGAAATCTTCGAAATGACCCGTAATTCGAATGATTTCAATCTATATATATATATATATATATATATATATATATTTGCCAATGTCTGTCTGTGTTCCATAAAAATTGACAGGGACCATCTCGATAACAATAGAGAGGTCTATTTTGGTACTTTTTTTTACAAGAAAGATAATGGATGACGCTGTTGTTGTCAGGGGCACAAAAGGGGGTACAGAAAGTTGGTACACATTCTTCTCCATGAAACGAGGAATCTAATCGTGTGATTTCAAGATGGCACAAGTGGCGCTATTTATCAGGGGTGCAGTGCAGGGAGAGGGGCACCAAAATCGCACTTCCGCAAAAAGCCAATTTTGGCATTTTTGGTGGCCATTTTTTTCGGTGGTTACCATGGCAACCATGGGGTCTCCCTAGCTTGGCATGATATATAAATCCACAAGATATCACCTCAGGATGTTGTATACAAAGTTTGTTGCTTTTACCATAAAATGCACGATTCACCATTTTTTGGACACGGAGCCGCCCTACTATTAGTCGAGTATCCGGTTCGAACGATTGGACGAAATTATATTGGCCGAATATGCCAAGGAAGAAAATAACAGATAAAAGAAATTCTAGGCCTCTCAAGTCTAAGATCGAATTGAATGTAGACAAAATGAAACTGACGCAGATGAACAACAAACAATGTTGTCATTAAATATCACTTTTAGAATTCGAAAATACAATTTACATACTATATGCATTTGACGCGAATCTGCCTAATGCCTTGTTATTCTGCAACATCACAAATTCGAAATTACGCCTTCGAAAAGTGTGCCGATTCAAAGTAGGCTGTCAAACATCTAATTGGAACAGGTGAATGGCACATTTTATTATAAAACAAACCGAGCAGTTTTAAATTTGAAGCGACAACTTTCAATTCACCGACTGAGAAAGGAGCGGTAACCAAGAACACACAATAACACTCTGTAAAGTCGCCCCGGAGACAATCGACTCGCGCAAATGTTAGCACATTCAGAATTCCTCGGCCGCTTACAACTTATACATAACAATGGTTTCAACCTGAGTGTTATCGTCGTTGGTGAGTTATCGATAAGAACTTAAAGAACTAAGTTCATCAATTGTCCATGTCCTTTATAGTAATGGTGGCTTTATATACAGTAATGCTCTAAGTAATGGACTTCTTAACCATAGCAGAATTATGGGTAACATTTCAGGATTTAGTCGGACATAGGGCTTGTTGCCATTCATATGAAAGCTCTCCCCGAGAGCTTTCCGATGAATGCAACAAGCCCTATGTCCGACTAAATCCTGAAAAGTTGCCCATAGTTCTGCTGTGGTTAAAGTGAAGTGAAACACTCCGGTAGGATGATCAAATAGAATAATCTTGCTCAAAGTAGTTGTTTTACGAATATTATATCTAAATTGACAACACACACTGTCATTCCTATATATTAATTAACTGCAATGACTCTCGATGGCGAACTCATTTGCGTTTGTTTATCGCCGATAGTGGCGTCCCGAATCGAGGTATACATATTTACAATTGAGCGTAGTTTAGACGATGTTTCCTATGGAGTGGTATAGTCGATTTATATGAATTTTTCGACAATGTTAATAAAATGATACATTCCCCAGGTTGACATATCGCCTGAGTACTAACTTATAAATTTCACGCAACCGAACAAGTACATAACATGTCTTTAAGAAGTCGATTACTTAGAGCATTACTGTATATATGTATTGTTCACATCTCACTGCGAAGGCCTCGTGTTGCTTTAACCCTTTACCCAACAGAACGGCCCTGTGCCAATGCATTCTCTTATATATGCGAGTCGACCATAGGTCGCCTCGCATACATGTATATAAGAGAATGCATTGGCTTAACACATTACAAATTATAAAATTGTTAAAGAATGTAAGAAAAAATGGTAAAAAGTGTTTAAAAAAGTTTTTTATTAGGCCAATGCATTCTCTTATATATGCGAGGCGACCTATGGTCGACTCGCATATATAAGAGAATGCATTGGCACAGGGCACAGGGCACAGGGCACAGGGTATAACTGTAACCATCACAATGTGGTCAATGAGCCGGTTCCAATGATATCCATTTTTGTATGGTTTTATTGAGACAGACCCAAGATAATTTAGGCTGTTGCAGCTTTGTTTGGCCGTTTTTGGCCGGTTTGTTGGGTAAAGGGTTAATGGGCACTTCGGATACTTCAGTGTTGTGGTCTGGAATTGTAGAGTGCAGTTTCTACATGAAATCGATGGGACTAGAAATGAGTGTCATTGCCATTCCACAAGCATCACATACGTCAATTTCGATGTCGCAATATAGTGTCGCTTCAAGAAAACAAGAAGAATTGTTTTATTAAGGTATTTTTGGTTACATTGTTTAGACGTCGTTGATCGCGGCCCCAGTGTGTCAGTCATCAACATCATGCCTACGTTCACAATTGAACATATACATGTATACGAAAACCCATTTCTGTTAATGGTGCTAGCTCCTATGCATATTAACGTTTGCTTCGTACACTTGTATTGAGTAGACACATTGTTGATACTAAATTCTTGACAAAGATTACCACCAGTTTCCCTATGTGTTTCATTGCGAATTATATTTTGTCCTCGTTTATCAGGCAGCCGAGCCGTTGAAGTGTGACTATTGTGCCAACCACAGGACAGGCATTGCATGTGCGTGGAGCAATGCACTCAACGTGGTTCATGTTACTATCATTGTGAATGATGTGCTGCATTTATATAGTGGTCACAATATATATGCTCCACAAAATAAAGCGTCGGAGGCCCAACTTTACTGATCAGGCTGAATAGTATGTAACATCCGCAGTTTGTCTATTATTAGAGCATCTTTATTTCCTCCAATTTGTTTTCTCCACTTTAAAAAGTCTGGGTAACTTTATAATATATGGTGTGAGTGAGATATTCATACTTTTCTGGAATACGAGATTCCAATGACTTAAGAGGTATGCATGCTTTTTGTGAGGAGAACATCCAAATTCAAGGTGATTAACCATAGGACTATCTTTACACGGACAAGGCTCATTCGAGCTTCCAAATTCTGTCTACGCAATTTGGAAGGAGGTATAAGACATATTGACAAATACACGAAGTATTGATATACCGGCTGCGCATGCTCGAAAAATACTTTTCATGTTCACAGCTATTTTCCAGCTGTTTTCAATCCTTCGCACAGAAGTGAAATAAACGCTCTATATTTGTACCATATCAGGAACAGACTAACACTGAACACTATTTTCTACACCATGCCTTGCAAATTGTTGTTTTTGTTTGAGACTCAAACATCGTGTTCAATGTTTTATTTTTATGTCCTTAATGGATATATAATACTCGTAAATGAGGTATTTCGAGTATTTAACGAAAATTAAAAAATGAATATTAGTATGTGTATTTTGGAGCGCAAACCACCACGTGACTATAATATTAGCTGTTAGGCAATGGGCAATAACCATTGTTCTCGTCATGTCGTGGTCATTGAGGATTTTAATTCAAATGTTTTAGAAACCGAAACAACGCCAACAAGATACATTCGACAGAAAATTGGACTGACACAAATTATCAAAGATCCGACATATTTTACTGCGAGCTCACTGTCACTTCTCGACTTATGTATGACCAATAAACCACTTCTTGTCGAATCACATGAAATTTTGGACCCTTTTTTCGCTAACCTGGTTCGATATCACTGCCCAATATAAGTGCAATTAAGTCTAAACGTAGTGAAATCGAATCGCGTCATCAAGCGAAGAGTTTGGAATTATGATGCAGCAGATTTTACTGCAACAAACAACGATATCCAACAATGGAATTATAATATAAAATTATCTGAGATAGAGTACACACGTATATCGAGTACGTTAACAGAAAAAAATTAATCGCTTAGCCTCAAAATACATACCAAATAAAATAGCCTCCATACGACAATACGAATCTAGTTGGATGACTTGCCAAATTCTCAGACTAATTAGACAAAGAAGGCGACTTTATTCAAATGCTAAGCGCAACAAAACCCGATCATGCGTGAGTCCGATATAAATCCAAAAAGAAACGAGGTCACCTCTTGCATAAAGAGTGCCAAACAGAGGCTAATCGATAAAAACACAGTCAGTACTGGTAAATTGTTTCACAGAATCTTCACTTTGGTGGAAATCTATGAATCGACTCATGGGCCCTGACAGAAAAAACATACATGTACCGGCATTAAAAAATGGGGATTCGATTACAACCAACATTGCGGATAATTTTTTAATAAATACTTTTGTTCGAATTCTGCCCTTCCGAACGAAGACAGAAAAGAATTACCGCCCTTTGACTACATGTACAAGAATCAATCCAGACTGGATACATTCGTCATCACACGTGACGAAATATATAAATCACTGAAAAGTGTTCAACGGCAAAAGCTAGTGGCCCAGTCGGAATTAGTCCAAGAATATTGAAACTGTGTGCATCCTCGTTAGCGGGTCCACTAGTATTTGCTTTCAAGAAATTTCTCGAAAAATCATTCTTCCGGCCTGAATGGAAAGTGGCAAATAATGTATGTCCCATATACAAAAAAAAGACGATCCCACCGACCCAAATAATTTTCGAAAAGTGTATATACCTTCACATGAATGAATATTTAAGAGATAATATGCTTCTAACAAACCTTCATTCGGGATTCACTCCACAAGATAGCACAGTATTTCAGTTAACAGACGTTTACCATTATAAAGTATCTTCTCTGGATATTGGCAACGAAATGATATGCATGTTCTGTGATATCATCAAGGCATTCGATAAGGTGTGGCATAGGGGCTTACTATTTAAGCTGAAAAGAATGGGAATTATCGGCCCAACATATTATCTATTACAAAATTATTTGGACAATCGGCATCAGCGAGTAATCGTTTCAAACTCGAATTCCTGTTGGCGAGGTCTTACTTTTAACAGATACGGTACGTACGTGGTCTTACTTTTAACAGAGACGGTACGTGGAAATATCACATCACTGATATTGAAAATCGAGCCGCAAGTCTAATGTATATATTGAGGAAATATAAATTCATTCTGGACAGGAGAACCCTTGAGCGTATATACTTGTCACATATTCGTCCAGTGTTGGAGTATGCCTCCTCGGTACGGGGTAATTGCTCAGTTGAAGATTCAACCTCTCTGGAAGATATTCAATACGAGGCTGCTAGATTAATCACGGGAGCAACTATAAGTTGCAGCAAAGAATCGTTATTACGGGAAACCGGGTTGGACACACTATCTAACAGGAGAGAAAACACTAAACTTGTGCAATTTTTAAAAATGATAAAGAGAACCACGCCTCCTTACTTATATACTCTCGTTCCTATTGAATCTGGAAGTCTAACCAATTATAATTTCAGACAAAGGGATCTCAGGATTCCCGCGACAAGATACGAAAATTCATTTCTTCCAGCTACCGTCAAATCATGGAACAACCTTCAACCAAAGGCGAAAGAATGTGAATCAGTCTCTGACTTTAAGCATTTTTCTTTTAACCGATCGCATTATCATACTGTCATATTATTATCGAGCGTACCGACGACCAAGTCAAATTTACCATTGTCGCCTGCGAACGAACTGCAGTAACCTGAAATATGACCTGTTTTGCAATCATCTGAATAATAGTCCATTTTGCGATTGTGGAGAATTAGAAACAGCTGAGCACATCTTACTCCACTGTCCATTATTCGAGCGTGAAAGAGTCCGTTGTTTAGCTAATCTAGATGTGAACTTGGAAGTCAAAATATTACAGTATGGGTCTGTAGATATATCTTATACCAAAAATACCGACATATTCATCGCCGTACAAAAGTTCACCGACGATACCAAACGATTTAACTGACATACTATGAACTGCAAGACGGGAACCAAAAGCCTAAACAAATAAAACAATTGTGCTCTCGTATACTCATGCATGCTCGAGGTGTGTGTGGGGTGGACATGCAGCAATTAGCCGTGGGATAGGTTGCGGGTGCTTGTGGAACAGGCAATTCATCATTGAGACCCAATCAAACCATGATGCAATATATGTACTAAGGAAATGGCCACATCCATGTATAAGCCTTTGGCTTACTGCCAAATCATTTTCTCTTATGGTAAATTGTCAATATTATGTATTATATGTGCTATTCTTGAGAATAAAATATTGTTCACACTAATATTAGCTGTTAATGTGCAAGGAAACCATAAACGCTCTTTATCACAAGTGATTCTTTTTCAAAAAACTATTTCGGATGCCAGACAGCGCCAGACCAGACAAAACTGTTACTCTTTGCAAGTGTTGGTTATGTTCGTGATCGGGAGTGGGAGATCCCGTCCCACAGTCAGGTAGCCATGGGGTAATCGTTAATCCAGCTTAATATTTCCAATTGCACCCACTTGAACAGGATGGAAATTCCAAACTCCAGTAAATTCCATTTGCACCCCACCACCCACCTTATATATAATCATCTCCATGATATGGGAAATGCTATGGTATGTGTTAAAGATAAAGTGACACAACCCGCGTTGGGAAGGGGGTTTATGAAAGGGTCATTGATAACAAACATTTTGTCGCCGGGTTATGCTAAACATATATAGCTATCTCCACGATGCATGGAATATAACTGTATTTTTTAAAGATTCATAAGTGGCACAGTCCATGTCAGGGATGGGGATCGGGGAAGGACATACACGTTGATAAAACCGTTGTCGTCGATGCACACCAAACATATATATAGTCTTCTCCGTTGTACATGCACATGAAATATATTATATGATTCCAAGTAACCAAAGCGACACCTATCGGAAACAGGGATTGAGCTTGAGGGTGGAGCACCAACATTGATAAAGAGATTTTTTTATCCGATTCGCTGATAGATAAAATATCTTCCAAAATGACGTTGTCCGAGGCCGGGGTGGGATATTTTTGAACCTGTACAATTATTATCTTCCTTCTTTGTGATACCTCGTTCAATTTATACGAAAGACGACAGCTACACATTCCTTAATATAGTATAGATGAACAGGGTCAAACAAATTAAGTGGCTATTTGTAGAACCTGACATCATTTTGTATTGGACGTTTATCTTTTAAAATATTTTAAGTTAAACGTTCAACACACTTATCTTCTGAACTGTTCCCACCAATGTGAATGAGACATTCTGCTCACATATCTGTTTTTCTTCTTTAAACATATTTTATTTGTATATCAAAACAATACAAAAGAAATTGGGGACAAGTTACAAAAACTTACTTAGCCCCTCTCCCTGTTTACAATAATTTTATTCATACAAAATGGCGAAGAAAAGAGTCAAAATCATATATAGGTTAAACATATTTACATTTACAATGAGTGGGTTTGGGGTTTATCTGTGTTCTATCAGTCGCCTGCTTCTATTACATGAACCCCACTCTTAATTCTGGTGTTCATAACTGAGTGGGAAAATCCATCTAGTATTTAAAAGGTTAAACTGACTGTTTCGACAAGATTTGCTAGCTTTATTGTTTGTTCAAATCAAATAATAACTCGGTCATGTTGTCATTGCCACACATGTTTCTCTTTACAACACTTACCCTTTTGACTATCTGCCATTTTTTATCTCCATTTCCATATTCTGGAGTTTTTCCATCCAGAAGTACACAATTGTTATTGTCCACGTTAAACGCAGCGAACGAACATGAACGCTCTCTGACACACAGCTTTCTGCATCTGAGAATATTAGAAACTGTCACCCCGTGTCCTATTCCTGGAGTCATGTAAATTTGGGTTATTCCGAAAATGTGTCCAGCAAGAAATACCATGAGGGCATATAGCTGTAAACATGCGTCGTTAGCCATCACGGGATCAAATACATATACTGTAATGACACGTCAGTTAATTTATTTTTCATTCCTTTAGGGTATGAAAATATGCATATAGACAAGTGTTAACTCCTCATACGTTAACACGTTCAGTGTGTCGCACACCAAGCATAGATACGTTATGAGAAAACCTGTTCACCGAATATAATTAGTCTTATGTTAATAGTCCAGAATAATGTTGACACATTGAACATGGTTCATCGTTGACAGCTAACATGTCTGATAGAGCCAATTTGGATTACGTCAACAACCACCGCGTCGCGTCGGTCGCGAGTAAGGAATAATGATTTTCTCGGTCCATTTATAGGGATATTGAACTAGTGAGCACATGACTATATTAAAGGCGAACAAGCACGAATGCCACGTGTGCAAGAGTGTGGTGTAAACGCGTATTGGCTCACGTTGAACACACATGAGTTACAAAAGCTACAGTAAATCGACAATATTGAATTGATCCTCATCTCGCCCAAAAGCTTAATTATCATTACTGACTTAAAGCCACGCGTCGGTTTGCGCTCCAAAATACACCTGATAATTTTCTATTTTGAAATTTTCCCGGTATCGAATTAGGTCGATAATTACTTGAACTACCTTTCTACGGGCATTATATGTTCCAAAAAGACGCATTAAAGTCATACAAAATACAACTTTGAACAGTGTGCACGGCATGGAGCATTAAAGAGCGTCTCATGTTAGTCTATTCCTGATATGGTAAAAATAAAGTGCCTTTGTTTCACTTTTGTGCGAAAATTGAAAGCAGCTCTAAAATGGTTGTGACCGTGACAAGTATTTTTCAGAGCATATTAAGTCGGTATATCAATATTTCGTGTATTTGTCAACCTTGTCTTATACCACCTTCCTAATTACGCAGACACATTTTGGAAGCTCGAATGAGCCATGTCCGTTTAAATACAGAATAGGTTTTTTCTCGACCTATAATATTCACATAGGTTCATTCTGGATTATTTGAATCTGAATTTGTGTTGTTTTGTTGGGTATTTAGGAATGACCCGGGAAGTTTTGGAAGGGCAGTATACCCTCACCTACAACCCACGTTGTTATGGGGGTCGTTAAATGGTTTTACAATGTCATGACGTGATGAAGTGATTGTGGAAATGATCTAAACATGTTTATGTTCAAGTTGTTTTCTTTTTCTTTTTTGGTTTGCTTGATGTTTGTTTTCTGTTGGTGTTGGTATTGTTGATGCCATAGCCATTGATGGTTGGTAGCCTATATTTGTTCTTTTTTCTTCTGTATTTGTCTGTCGCATGCTTCTCCACTTCTTATAAAAATGGCTATGTCCTGTTTGGCACTTCTAATTATTTCCTGAATCTCCGCCGCTGAGTGGATGGAGTAGGTGTTTTAGTTGTTGTTGTTGTTGTTGTTGTTTGGCACTGGTGATGGTAACATCGTCGACCTTCGGCTGTGCATCTGGCCGGGGTCAAGTGGAGAGGAACTGGTCATCTCTCAGCTTTCTGCAGTTTCCACCTGGCCCTCCTGTCTGCTTCCCTGTGGGCGGGTGTATTGCTTTACTACGGTCTGTGTGGTATAGCTAGCACCGGACCGGTGGGTTCCGATCCGTCCATCCAATCCGCGGCCAACAAAGGGCTATGTCGGGGTGACCTGGTACTCCAGTACCACATCCAATCTGCCCAAATTAGCACGGACATGCCAGCCAACACAGTGTGCAGATTGGAAATCGCTCAGCATGCGGCGGACGTGACTGGAGATTACCTCTATAACCAACAAAGTCCGACAAAATAGTCGACGGTCACTGAAAGGATTAGTGCGGAGCTCCCGTCAGCACAGCTATCCACTTGAATGACCGGGTTACTAATGATGAACTGAAAAAAGTACATAGTGGACTTATATCCGTTACTCCGTGTTATGGTGCGGGCTACAATGAAAACACATTTTAAAGAGCGTGAATCTGGTAAGTCGAGTTTGTTTTATTTTCCGTCCACAATGAACTTATACCAAGTCATTATGAGTCGATAATGGCATTAAAACATTCCTCATTTTCAGTAAGTTATCGACTCAAAATGAAGCTATTCTAAGCCTGTTATTAACCGAAAGCAATTCCTATTGTAACCCCATAACGTGCTTATTTTCGGGAGAACAGTATGATAGAGCAGATACGCTATAGCGTTCAGGGAGTAACAGTGGAGTCCCCACACCTGGTAACAAGAAACGACCCGACATCTCAGCAGTAAGATGTTCAGATCCCCGATCAGATGATTCGGTTTGAATGACAATTAAGTGTGTGACATTCGCTGATATAATAGACACCTTTCGCTTAAGGAACGGCGGTAGACAATTATTACGAATAGGGTACTGTGTCACTAGAATTTATTTTCTGACCATTCGTTGTCGGTTTTCCCTATTCGCTGTTACGATTGCGGTTTCGGATTTTCAACAAAACGCAAAATACATCATTCAAGATGATTCTGAGATTATGTCCTATAATTGTGATCGCCACGTGAACTTAAATTTAACCTAAAAGTGGTAACCAAATCGTTCGTCGTCGTGAAACGCGAGAATCTTGGCAAACACAAAGCGCTAAATAATGCAAGTGGCAAGCACGATTGTCTCACAAACTGCCTCGTTGTCGTCAATTCTGCAAAGTCTTTTTCGACCGTCCGAAAATTTACAGCTTTAAATAGCTATTCGAAATAATTATCTGTCGTTGTTCATTACGCGCAATGTGTATAATACTATGCTAATTGGACAGTCATACTGTGATCAAAATGAAACATACAGTGCATGTGTCAAAAGGAATAAAACTATGACAACGCGTTGATGCGTATCGTATCGGCGTTTGAAGAGTACGTACTGTCTTAAACCGCTTAACAATTGTGCCGCTTCGACAGCTAACCAATTGACTGCGTATGCGTGTGAACGTAGTCTTAACATCTAAGGCCATAGCTGTCCTGTTGGGCCGATAGCGTATGTCAATGCATGGATTCATCACCAGTTGGATTAGCAAATATTTAGGGTGAATGAATGAAAATAATTCGCTCCTATGACTGTCGGAATTACGTGGCTTTAAATTATCCTCATCTGGTTAGGACTGACATGCCGGAGTTTCTCGAGGCATGGCCATACGCAGGGGCTTGCCATTAAAATGAGAGTAAATATATGAATAAAACAACCACAATTTTAATCAAGCACCCACTTTAATAAACGCATCGCTGTTGACGTACGTTTTCACAAGGGGAGTTACTATTTCGATTACGTCTTCACTTATTGTGACAAAAAAACGCCTGAACCGTTCATACATGTCCAACGCACGCCAATCGCGCGAGTAAAAGCAATATAATTTATACAAAAATGGTACACAATTATACAGACTGTTCTTCCGAAAATCAGCATTATTATACCCACACTCTCAAAGAAAATTGGGGTATACTGGATTCACCTCGTATGTCCGTCAGTCCGGTCATTTACTCCTCCGTTGAGCCGTCCGTCCGTCTCAAGGTTCAGTTGGACACCCTTTTCTGAGATGATTTGAACTTGTGCATGGTACTTGTAACTGCATGATACTTATGGGGTGCCTACTCGTCCTAATATGCGGGAGTCATCAATGCTTTGTTGTAGAGTGATAATGTGTAATAATAATAATATCGTGGCATGTTGTCACTATATTTTGCAGTTGTGTCACATACTTTGGTATCAGTATTTCAGGCACGGTTCATACACCCTAAATCTAGTTGGTTAGAAGTTATCCAACAGTCAATCAACCGTTGTATGCCCACAGCACATATCTACGTTGTGTGAAAAGTTGCACGACAATTTTGTTGGATACACTTGTACACAACGTTGCATATATATTTACTACCAACGGTTGTATGTTAATTATACAACGTGTTGGATGAAATTTCACACAACACTCAATCAACGTTAATTGCTCACAGCACCTATCTACGTTTATTGAACTGTTGGGTGTTGGGTAGAGTTGGATGACATTAAATTTTGTTGATTGGAAAGTTTACCCAATGTTGAATGGAAAGTAAAATGTGGCAAGTCGTCGTGGATAGCTTTGCTGGTATAGTATACCTTTGTTATAATTATTCTTCGTTCGATACACTGATTATGTAGGTTTTAAGTGTTGAGTGCATGTGTGTACTACTTTAGTCAAATTTGTGCCGTCAGCAGTTGTGTAAATTTGTAAACTTCAAAATTTGGCAAATATAAATAAATATACACTCAATACATAAAGCCTACATAATCAGTGTATCGTACAAAGAATAATCGTAACAAAGGTATACTATACCGGCAAAGCTATCCACGACGTCTTGCCCCATTTTCCATTCGCTCAGGAGTTTTTTTCACGCAGTAGTCCAATTGTTTTGAAATATTTGGAGCCAAAAACTGGCATGCTCGCCCGGACCGGAAACGCGCTGCTATTGGATGACCCGGTCACGTGGCGGTTTTGTCTAATGTGGTATGAATGTAATACCACAGAAGTCAGTTCGCGCAATCAGTTGTGTACATCGTACTAAACTGTTGGATAATAAGTACACAACAAATTCGCACCTAACGAGTTGTATACAACGTTCATCCAACTAGATATAGGGTGTAATAGTGAATTCTGAAGAGGATAATCGATTTCATGATGGGCCTGTAATAATAACTGCACACTAAACCAACATATTTGCAATGCAATTACGTGCCATACACCATGATTTGTTATTTATTATTCAGTATTCCTGTGGAGGGGAAACCAAGTATAATGTCTGCTGAACTGATTATATATTAGTCGAAAGCTTGTGAATTAAAGGGGTACTGCACGCCATTTTCTATAAATTCCCGGTGATAACAAAGATCTAATATTGATAATATATCGAAAACTAAGTAATTTGAGTCGACGATGTAGTCTGTAAACGTTCAGGTTAATAGGCTGTCTTAAAATCAAAGTTAATAGTTTGATATAAATTTTATTTATCGCTGGAGTCATAAATTAAATAACGAATGTCCGTGTACAAGACGTAATGAAATAATTAACGGATAGTGGATTTGGGAAAAGCGTGGCACACATGATCGTGTAAAAAAAGTATGCATATAATATAACATTTATTTGATACATTTGAAAACAGTCCAAAAATTACTCGACAACGACAATTGGTATTTTCACATTACTGCTGATATGCCATCCGTAACATTACTTCGTACTCAACAGACTTTCCTTTAATGGAAATCTGGTTACCTTACTCTACAACTCAGAGACTAAAGAAACCAACAATAACATCTGTGTACAGTATCAGAAGAATAGCTGGCTCGTTCGCCTCACATCTAAAAATACATATTGATCCCATATAAATCAATAATTAAATAAATCAAATTAAAATATCAAATGTTATTTAATAACAACAACAAAAACTATATAATACGTAAACAAGGAACGACTGAACAAATAAAACAACCAAGCAATAAGCACATAATCTTTTTTACATTAATTTGTGATGTTTTGTCATGGAGTTGTGCACAACATATTGGGAATCGGCCATGTTTTATGTGTATTTATTAAATTTTTATTAAATATAGTTTTCATTTCGCTCGAACCATCCAAAATATTTTCGAGTGAAATGTTAATACACTCTATATGCTTCGCTCCTAATTTGTATACGAAGCATTTATATAAATAACCCAAATTGCACAAGTAAGCCCAAAATAGAGTTAAAACGAACTTAATTTACAAACTACATGTATATACCGGTACACGGACTGGCTAAATCGACTCGCACTCACTTTTATCGTTCATATATAGTGCCTCAGGGTGAAATGACAACTGTGGACAAAATGAAATTAAAACATGTGTCCAGAAGACACCATAAACACCCACCCCCCCCCCCGATCCAAATTCAGTTGACCGCCGTCAATTTTGGATCGGGTGTGACTCTTTAAGGAATCTTGGTGGGGGCAACTTACAGCACCCTTTGTTAGACCTTAATATATAAAGGAACCGAGAAATGACATGGGTCACCTATACGAACCCCTCTGCGTGGGCGGTGGCCATGTTCGAATAAGGAATGGAAGTCACGTGGTTCGTATAAGTTTAATACAAGCGCTGAAAAATGCGACTTTTTGAAAACAAACAGTGGCGGCCATTTTGAAAAAAAAAGTGGCGGCCATTTTGAATCATTCGACCATTATGATTGGTTTGTTGGGGGGACAAAAATCAGTCTTCTCAGTTCAAATTGACCATTTATGTAAAATTGCATGTTTTGCGTCACAATAAAGTGAACGATTCTGTTACTACTGTTGACACATAATTATATATAAGAAGGCAGTGTAACTCACCGTAATTGATCATAAGTGGTGCAAATTCAACATAATTGATTTTTCGTTGTGCTCACTTGGTTATTTTTACGTATACTTCCAAATAATAGTCATCGTATTTCCCGGACAGAACAGATTAAATTGGGAGAAAACCGACTCGATCGGGAGAGAACCGATCGAGATATCACAATTCGTACTTTTCGTCGTTGTTATTACTCGCACAATAGGGTTTTCATTATGTTTACGTTATTTGGGACCATAAATTATGAGGAGAATGGAAAAAAACTAATCAAATTATCACCTAGATGGCTCAAAAATTGCGTTTTAACTGTCAAAAACTCGCGAAAATGTATAATTTGGATCATTAGGAACCGTCACAAATCAGTCAAGAACCATCACAAATCGGCGATTGAACTATTTCCGATGTAACAGTTCCTACACAGTGGTGGGAGGGCAGATATCCAAATTAGGAAGTTTAATCAGGAAATATCGTCTGACGCCAAAAATTAGAAAGATAACACATGGCAAAGACATCTTTCGAATTAAAGATACGGTAAGCGTTAGTGGTGGGTATTTCTTTTTAACATAGTCGCATCAGTTAACACTGCCATACACAGAAAGAATATTTTATTATGGACACATTTTGTTCTTATACCAATCATAAATATTTCGTAAATTGCATGTTATTGTCATGTTAGTACTCTGTGTTATGTAAACACACACCATGATATATAAACAAACAGTACGCGAAGAGTATGCGAGAAGCAAAACACTCGACGCCGGGGATACCCTGGACTCGTTCCTTGCGCTCAGCCTCCTCTGTGCTAAGCATGTCGCGGAAGCATTAGGTTGTTGGACGGAACAGTGCGTGGAGTGTCTGAGCCAGGTTCGAGACCAGCGAGACTCGCTAATGAACTTTGGTTAGAAATGCCAACAAGTTGTTAACAACATATCAGTTTTGCGCTGGCTAATCTTCGACTCTCGAAATTTCTGTGTTGAATGGGTCACCGTGAATAAACAAATTCGCCACGCTGCTTATTGTTTTGATTATCGCTCACTGTTTACGTGCTGTATATAAACAAACGCTCGGCTCACGCAAAATGTGTTTTGTGGATAATGTCGCATTGATATGTAGCCCCGGAGGTGACATCCGATTTTTTTAAGAACTCGTGGCCACGAGAATAAAGTCGTGGCCACGAGAATATGAAGTCGACATTATTCTCATGGCGACGACTTTATTCTCGTGGCCACGACTTAAAAAAAAAATTCGGATGTCACCTCCGGGGCTCCATACATTCATACTATCATTATATTATGCTATAAGTATATTCTTGAGGACATTTTCCTAATTTGGTAACTGCTGTTCTAAATGATAACCCATAACGCAGGTTATCAGTGCCTTTAAACCACCTCGAAACATGGATAAACCTCAGATAAAAGTCACCATTAAAGTGGATACTCTGCAGAGCACTGTCTGGGTCCCAAAATTAAAAGATGTTAACTATTTATGGTTTCCTTTATAACTATCACGATGACATGTCTTTCAGCTCGATTGTCTAGAGATTTCGTCTACTTCTACGACGAATCAGATGACAGTGCGTTCACTATTTACCACGGACAGGAACTCGATGCATTCGCAGCCAACGAAACATGCCAAAAGGTTGGACATCACCTGGCTTGTTTAGTAAACTCAACGCATCTGACTTCGATGATGAACACATTGGCACAGAAATATCCAGGTAAATATAGCAAGTATGCTTGCGGGGACGTGACTAGAGGGTCTCCGTTGGGGTGTCCACCTTGAAATATTCAAGTATTGCACACCCCTCCCATTGAACCAGACCGAATTCCCATTGTCGATACACAGTGGAGTCCCTTATGGGTTTAATCGTGACTTTAGTGACTAAAGCATGAAACTTTTAAAATATGTTGCTTATTCGTTGGGAAACCTTTTTGGAGGGGATGCCCGGGTGGGGGGGGGTTCTGTGTCGGGATAAAATCAGAAGAAATGACGTTAACTCATCGTGCCAATAATGGTCCATCAAATGGACTGAGCCACAATAAGTAGGGCGCAATCACGATGTTGGATTTGATATACTACAGAAACTGTCAACAAGTGGCAGCATTTAGTTGATACATAATCACATTTTAAGTTTTCCTTATAACTAAGCAACATATATATTTGAAGTTTCATGCTTTAGTCACCAAAGTCACAATATGGCGTTGTGTTGGGCCTAAGGGACCCCACTAACAGTAAATTTGCACATCACTTGAGCTGAAACTTTATAACTGGTACCCAAGCTTTTGAACTGTTGGGTGACAAAATTAAAGAACATAAAATGCCACACGCAGATCTCGAAAAGAGTCAACAAATCGAAATCCATTTTTTATAAAAGAAACTATCCTTATCTCCAATTTCCTTTCCATTTAGTTTTTGCAACATAATTATATGTGTGAAAGGTATGTCAATATAATCCGTGCATGGTATGTGTGAGTGCGTGTTGTTTGTGTGTATATGATGTCAGAATGTTATATTACATTGTATTTCCAACGGTATATAATAATCAGTTATATACGAATTTGCATTAAACTCTTTAAATATGGCCCTTTTCCTCCACTGGCCGCTCTCTTATATAACCATGTCTCTGGTCAAAATAGTACAGAATTTTGATTATTACGAAAGGGTACCACCAACTTTGAAGGTCTATATCTCGGGATTGAGTTGACATTATTGCTAAAACTATTATTCTGCACGAAGCGCTGGTCCTCAAAATTATTTTAAATATATTTTCGTCTCTCAATATCTTAAATTTCAATCAAGTGGGTCAAAGTTATATGATAGTATAGGAAAACGCACACATTTTTTTGCAATGACCTTGACCTTTGCAATGGGTGTTCATACAAACCAACATAATATTTGAGATAATGGAAATAATTCTCGCCATACATGCAATTTAACACCTAGTTTCCAAACTCAGTTAAAATCATCCCTCGTTGCCATGGAAACAGGAATTTCGCTATTTGTCCCAAATATTGTTCTCTAAGATTTGAGTATGTTGCACATATTGACATACTCTATATGACGGCAACTTTGCCATTTGTGTTGCAATTAGTTTTGGGTTAAACCCTAATTCGCCTGTACTACAAACAAAATGGCAGGCCCCATATTATTCTAATGCTCGTTGTGTTTACACTGTTTTAAACTGTGAGATGGTTGTAATTCCCGTAATTTATTTAATGATTTCATTTTATCTTCAATTTTTACTTAATCTATGTATGCATTTATTTATTGACACACATAATTACGTTTACAATGGAGAATTCGCCGTCTTTTGCGTGGTTAGTCGAAAATCTACGGAATATTTTCACCGGAAAATGCCGAACACAGTTCGCGAGGTCAACTGAGTTCGCATACTTGTTAAAAATATGTAAACACTGCGATAAATGTCTCTTTTCACATTAAATTACCTCTTTCAATTCACAACTGATGTGGGTTTCAGGTCAAATAACATGTCTTCTGCGGAAAATATCCGTTTATTGTCGCAATTGTGATATTTTATTTCATATAATTGTGGTTTTATTAAAGCGGGTCACTAACGCTTAACTCGTGTCATAAGAATGCATAGGGCGCGAACTCGGACTAAATTCCAGCATCTAGCCATCCCAATATCTTAGCTGGTTTTAGTACGAGAAGACTTGGACTAGTATGATGCGTGCAATGCTTTATATGTAGGAGAGAACATATTTTATCATCAAATTATTGGCCATGCATCGATCGGATTGGCACAATTAGAGGTCCCTCAACCCAGACCAAGCTTGAAAATCGGTCGCGATATTCGCCCATGTCGGGGTTCGAACCCTCGCCAACCTCGTCTATCCCAGACTGTGATGCATGGTGGGTTCCACGAACTAATCATATCGGCTAAGAAACATCATTGAAAAGGAGGCCTTTAGCTATGAAATAATGCAGTTACAAGTAATTTGTGGCAAATCATAGCACCGCATTCGTTTGATTGGTCTCATTCTGACTCAAGCACAGACCCAGTCTCATTCGATTAAAAGCCCACTTAATTTTCGAATCACCGGATCACATTATATTCGTGAACAGGTTTTCGACGTGAGTTAATAGAGTTATTGTTCGTGAGATTGGAAATAGCAGCAGCGCATCCCACTGGCCTGTCACTCTTACAATAATGGAAATTGTAATTCAATTGAATATTTGTCACTAAAAACAAGCATTCTGATTGGCCGAGAGCGGCTAACTTTCGTTTTCGATTCACCGACATCGGCCGCTTCAGCGTGCATCAAATCTGAATGTAGCACGGTCAAATTGCATCGGCGCAGAACGAGTAGCGAAACGAGCACACCCGCGCGTTGTTGTCTATAGATACCGTTCATCGGCCGCTTCAGTGTGCATCAAATCTGAATGTGGCACGGTACAATTTCATCGGCGCAGAACGGAGTAGCGAAACGAGCCAACCCGCCCCACAGGAAATGGTTACGGAGCAGTGTTCCGAGTAACGCAATGAACAAACCCAATGATTTGTGCACGGTGACAACGGCGAAATGAAAGTCTCGATTCGTGTCATGAAAATGACTAAATGATACTTTTTATACAGTTTTTTGGCAAATTCCTTGCTAGATTGAATTACAATGGAGATAAACGTAACCCTGTTTCGTTGTACATTTTGGGATTCGAGCATGAAAACAGTTTGTGAACTCGCCGGCAAGCCGGCTCGTTCACAAACTGTTTTCATGCTCGAATCCCAGAATGTACAACTCAACAGGGTATGTTTATCTCCTAAATAATGTGACAAGAAAACCAATGTCAGGAATGGTAACGCGCTCAAGATCATATATTGTAATTCAATTGAGTATTTGTCACTAAAAATAAGCATTCTGATTGGCCGAGAGCGGCTGGCTAACTTTAGTTTTCGATTCACCGACATCGGCCGCTTCAGCGTGCATCAAATCTGAATGTAGCACGGTAAAATTTCATCGGCGCAGAACGGAGTAGCGACACGAGCATACCCGTGTGTTGTTGTCTATGGATACCGTTGACATCAGCTTCAGCGTGCATCAAATCTGAATGTAGCACGGTAAAATTGTTACGGAGCAGTGTTCCGAGTAACGCAATGAACAAACCCAACGATTTGTGCACGATGACAACGGCAAAATAAAAGTCTCGATTCCTGTCATGAAAATGACTAAATGATTACTTTTTATACAGTTTTTATTTTAGCAAATTCCTTGCTAGATTGAATTACAATGGAGATAAACGTACCCTGTTTCGTTGTACATTCTGGGATTCGAGCATGAAAACAGTTTGTGAACTCGCCGGCATGCTCGAATCCAAGAATGTACAACTCAGCACGGTACGTTTATCTCCTAATTATATACCCGTGATTGTAATTATAGAATATAAAATATATTGGTTCACGAATGACCAACTCAGATTTCCGTTAAAACAAGTAATCCTTCAAAGTATTACAACAACTATATACGGCTTATCACTGAAGGTTTCTCTCACGTCGGAACTAAAAAGTCCATTGATTTGAGCCGCCAACACAATCCTAACAATAACATCCAGCACCTAACTAACGAATCGGCGGCCGACTCGGCCGTCTCCGACCAAAACCCCGAGTGGGCTTGAGAACGAAAAATGTCTATAGAAGTTGAAATATAAGACTTACAAATAAATTTTTTCATTTCTTCTATTTGTAATTGGCAAAGCTTACCACAAACCAAAAATAAACATTATTGGTATAATGTAAAGGACAATAAACGAAATTGAAATTCCCAACTACACCTTTTACCGGACTCGGCCTTCGGGTCGCAGTTCGACTTTTAATCCGTCCCAAAAATTCCCTTTTATATAAATAAAACGCCCATGCGCCCACTGTTTACTAAGAATCAGCGACACATTATACACGCCGATCACGAAATAAAGCAAGGTGGACGAGGCGAGAGGTGAGTATGGAACAAACCACATGTCTGGGTCGTTACACGTAGGAAATACAACCATAGACAACATAGTACTTGCAGAGAGAAAGTTTTTCTTGAGCAGTGATCTATAATCTGTCTTTGGTTGTTGGAGACTGACCGAGTTTCGGTATGCGCACGTGGCAAGTGGGCATTACAATCGCCCATTAGGAAAATGGACCAATGAGAGGAAAACCGGTCCTACTAAAAGCCGACCGCACCCGACCACACCAGTCCGCACCTTCCCCAGGGGTCCGAGCGATTTGGGCCATGCATTATCGTGCAAAATAGACCTATATGTACCAAAGTTTCAAAACGGCATTGTTAACCCCTAACTTGCGGCCGGTTCCGTCAGGTACGCAGAAACCAAAAAGACACCGGAAATGCATATCATGTATTAATGGGCGATCGGACAAGTCGCTAACTGTAGCGGAAGTGAATAACTTAGCCCATACGCTGCTGCCGAATTCGCTATGAATGTACGCAAACAACGCCGAAAATAACACCCGCAGACTGCACCACCACAAGGACCGAGCGAGATGTGGCATGTACTATCGCGCAGAATGGACAAGTATATGCCAAACTTCCAATTCACAAGTCGATATAGCGCGAGCGAAAACGGCAATGTTAACCACAGGGCAGCGGCCAGACGCCAAAAGTGGTCGGGTACCCCTACCCACGTAGAACAAGATGAAGCCAAATTTTTTTTCAAGGAGAAACATATATTGTTCACGAAAATTATAGTAAAAAATAATGGAGTTGGCGGTGGCTATTGTCACCAATTATTTGTTCCAAAAATTAACGATTTTGGTAAGGCGAGCCATTGGGCTAAGTCCTAATTTAATTGCCAACATTGTTTTGTTAAAATGACTAAATCATAGTACCATATCTCTATTTTATAGGAAAAGGTTGTTGGTTAATTTATATTTTCCTGCCATTCGGAACCGAATCATTTATTTTTTCTGAAAAATCGCCCTTTTTCACAAAAATATTGTTTTTCAAACATTATCATTCAAACGGATATTGCGATAATGGGACTCAATATGAATTGTGTACCGAAAGGTTGATCCAGATTTACCGTTTACTTGATTGCAAATGTGCTTAACATTCCAGACCCCAGTTACATCAACAACAACATTTTATTGATAACAGATAATTTTGCATGCGTCTACATCGATTTTGTAATAACAAAATATTTATTATAAACAACACGTGATAAACTTTATAATGCATATGGCTCACCAGTTATCTTGACATAACATGTTTGAAGAATTTAAAAAATGTTTTAATCGGTTTGCGAGATATTGGATATTTGCTACAGCTCCAACGAACACGTTTTGATCGAAAAAAAAATTTATGATAACGACAACACACACTTTTTTAAATTATTCTAATGGGACCACATTATGATTCCTGTGATGAAAACCGGATCCGTAGACGACGCCAGAGCGGCTAAAGATGTCCACAGGCTTCCAAATCCCCAGTTACAACAACACATTTTATTTATAACATGCATGCAATTTTTTTTATTAAATATATAGTGATTTTGTATAACTGAAGTTATACACGACACGTATACAGACTAACATATACATATAAAAATCATTGTTGCTATCATAGTGATTGCTGGTTTCCCTCTAAATCGACCAAATGTAGAAAAACGGATCTGTTGTTTAATATCTCATAAACTAGTCTGACCAAGGTGGCAAGCGTTTTGAGGTCCCCTACACTATTAGAAGTATTGAACACACTACGAACTGAAGATATAACATCAATATTAACCGAGTGTGTGTACACAGTGTTTATGGATTGGTTGGTTCCCGAGATAATGTGGCACTTTACAAAACGCGGATGAATGGCAAATAGAAAGGTGATTTGTTTTATTTTTCGAAAACAAGCTACCCGATTTAAAATCTTGAACACAACATATTAACGGAGAGTGTGATCGGAAGGTCGTTTTGTCAGGGAATACGTAATTTATATGGGTGGATTGTTCGCTTTACACAAAGCGGCTGATAAATAAGTAAGACGAATTTGCTATGTTTTTATGACTCCCTACCCGATTGAAGTGTTAAAATTATTGAAAGAATTGCTCTCAATATTGACTTACACCATAACATAACATAACATTTTTATTGACATAATACACCCACGCGGGGCAGTTGTCATAATACAGATAATTTAAACACAAGTCAAGACAATTTCATATAAAATATATATATAACATGTATTTGTAACTCAACACTATATTCTCATTTATTTGCGGAAAACTGCCGAACCATGTTACAGATCAGATTGCATATACTCGGGTGTTCAGCCTTCATGAGGAATATGAACTTTTCTATTTCATCAAAGTTTACGAAAATTGGTTGGTGAACTCCTATTTCAGTGAAAAATCTCTTCCGCAAATGGTTATGTTTTTCACATCTCATTATAAAGTGTTCTTCCGTTTCAATTTCATTTGCTTCACATTTTTTACATATGCGTTTCTCGTAAGGTATTTTTGGCTGAGCGTGTCGCCCAACCTCTACCTGCAACTTATGATTGCTTACTCTAAGCTTACTGAAACACGATCTCGTATAAAAATTAGTAATTTGGAGTAAGTATGGTTCAATTTCATATTGTTCTTTGAAACAACGATACGTTCTTAATTTATTCATACCATTTTTCTTGTTGTCATCGAATATTTCGTTTTTGAACGTTAGAATATGAACGCATTTTAATTCTTCCCGGACTTTATTGAGATATTCCAGCGATAGGTTATTCTCTAAATCGCTTATTTTTGGCATGTGAAGTGCTTCTGCCAAAAATGGTGGAATTATATATTCCTCGCATATTTGGGCAGAATTCTGAAGTAACATATTCGGTTTTCTTTCAGACAGTTTAAGCATATATCTTACAGCATTCATTATCGCATCATGTGCTATCGGAAATCTGCCCAATTCTGCTCTTGTCGCGTGATTAGACGCCATTCTATTTAAACCCAACACTGATTTACAAAATTTAACATGTGTAATTTCACATGGAATAGATTCGAGCTTGTTAATATTAATATGCGATGCCCATATTTCGCAACCATATAAAACGATAGGTTTTATCAGCTTGTCAAATAGTTTACACCAAATGCTTACTGAGACAATTTCATGTTTGCGCAAGGATGACATTAAACTATACATTGCTTTTAACCCTTTGTTGTTAACATCTATCTGGGCTTTGCAAAATTTTCCATTCGCACAAAATTTAATACCAAGATAGGTATATTCCTTAACTGTTTCCAGTGTATGTATGGATGGGTTGGTTCCCTAAAGCCTTTGGCCCCTTACAAAAAGCGGACAGCAAATGGTATGCAATGGCGAATATATTTTGTTTTGTGCGACCCCTTAGCCCAATTAAACTCTTGATCCCAACACATGCACCGAAGCTGTATTTGCTGTATTTGCTGATGCCCCCATCCCATTCAAAGTCTTAAACACACCTCGAACGGAAAGGATTTTCTCCCCATATTAACTGAGGGTGTATAAACATGGTAGTTATATCAGGAAATGCTCACCTTTAATGGATGGGTTGGTTCCCGAATGTCTGACACTTTACATAAGGGTATTCGCTGTATGATATAAAGTCCCTTTCCGTGGTCAGGCAGCTTGGGGAGGTTCGGTCGGTGGATTTTTGTATTTTGCGTACCTGGCGGATTCGGCTGCAAGTTATGGGTTAACAGTGCCGTTTCCATTCGAGATATCGACTTGGGGGTTGGAACTTTGCTACATACATAATTATCCTGCACGATAGTATATGCCCCTTCTCGCTCGGTCCTCTGATGGTAGTGCGGCGGCGAGTTGTATTTTCGGCGTTTTTGCGTACATTCATAGCTCAAGCTATCGACTTGGGGATTGGGACTTTGGAACGTCAGGTCCATTTTTCATGATAATGCATGCCCCATCTCGCTCGATCCCCTGGTGGCGGTGCGGTCAGCGGGTGTTATTTTCGGCGTTTTTGTGTACATTCATACATGTAGCAAATTCGACAGCAGCGTATGGGTTAATTTATTCACTTCCGGTACAGCTAGCGACTTTCACGATCGCCATGGATGCAGAGGGGTATTTGCTGCATGATATGATGTCCATTGCCGTAGTCACGCAGCCAGTGGAGGTGCGATCGGTTCCTTTTTGGATTTTGTGTACCTGACGGAAACGGTCGCAAGTTAGTGGTTAACAGTGGTGTTTTCGCTCGAGTTATCGACTTGGAGATTGGAACTTTGGTACATACATGTCTATTATGCACGATAGCGCATATCCCATCTCGCTTGGACCCTTGGGGTGCGGTCGGTGCGGACGGGTGCGGTCGGATGCAGTCGGCTGTTAGTAGGACCCATGAAAACTCACCAAAGAGGTCGTTGCATGGGTTTAACTGTTAGGCATTTTGTAAATTCTTCATCATGATAATTTGAGTGGGTAGATACACCTGCAATACGAAATGAAATTATTATTTCCCAGGCGAATCCGAATTCCAGTTATATGTTCATTATGAGCATTTACACCGACAAAGTTACATGCATATTTCTTGTTGACGAGTATCGCAACGCCATCACGACAATATATACCACCTGTTTTAGTCACAATAGTTTTTTGCCCCGTCCTTAGTTGGCCATGAATGAATACAGAAATGTCGACCAGAGCACATAACTAATTATTACTTCCATTGTGTATATATATACCCACATCACATGTTCTTATACTCTGTTAAAGAAACTATATCTACTTGTTCACCACCGATAACAGCCGACCTTCACCCACGGGACTAAGGTTACGTTTACACACCTCGACAAATTGCACGCCAAATTTCCACACGATTCGTCAAATTAAAGCCAATCCTGCACATATGAATGATATATCTTGAATTCTTAATGTATATTATTTTAGCATTAGAGCATATGATTTTAGATACTAAACACAAATACCGATTACACAGTTGACCCTTAAAAATAGTTTTATATTGTATGTCTGAAATCTCTAAAATTCCATGAGCGCATATATATTTCCAGGCTTCGAAATTGTCCAATATATAATAGACGGCAATGACTGAAAATAGTACTCGTAGTTTATACTCCATATTTAGCAAATCTTTGACATGTAAGTCAAATGCTACGTATTCCCCTGACAAGGTATCCCGGTTCGTGAACGTGGCCTCAGTCGGGATTGTATGTAAGTTACGTATGAAAGCTGGTATGTATGTAGAGAGCGCAAGACAGAGCGATAGGCGTGTGTCTGCATATTAATGCATTCTTTAGATGTAACTTGTATTAGCTATGTATACGTATGTTCAAATGTTATTCAATAAAAATATTTAAACAAAAAATAGTTTTTTGCCCTATTTAGCGATACTGGTATACTCAGAGTGGATGTTATTTAAAAGATACAGTTCCTCTTGGTTGAGGCAATGGTCCGATATACACATCATACGCAGATTGATTAAGCAAACTAATCAATTTCAAAGATGTGGCAACGGAAGAAATATAAGTTGCGTTTCATGAGAGCATATGTAAATAACTATATGGCACATTCTGATTGCTCGAATTGTTGTTGCTACTATCCATGATTATTTATATTCAGAGAGTTATTGTTCTGACGATGGAGATTTCGCCACGGTCGACATCACACGCACTCGGCCAGACGAAAAGTTAATAGATAAGGTCGCATGCAACTATTTTAATTGTCATCTTAGCTGCATAGAAGTTGGTTGACGTGCTGCTGTGCATAAGATTCAAATACGAAGGTGTGTGTTGTCCTATTCAAATACGAAGGTGTGTGTTGTCCTATGAGAAAATCACGAATATATGTCTGCGTGTCATATGTCGATACACCACCCAAATAGAAGTATACGTGGCTCTGAGGAATGCACTTAATGCGCAAACGTTTGGCTAACAAAAGATAGTTAATCGGTGTTCACGATTAGATGGCAATTGGTATATAATCGCGACCACAGGAGGCACGCGTGGTTTCGGTTGAGTATCATATTTAATCTGAAGGGTGATCACTCTATAAAACAATGTACTTTGACGAAATAACGGCGATTTGTATGAGAAATTGCAACACCACAATTGGTTAACTCTGGTGAAATATAAGTCAAATTCTTCTATTTGGTGGGTGGGCCTGGGGAGGTTTGGGTTTCGCTCTATTTCGCTGCATTTTTTATTCAGCTATTTCGCTGTATTTTCCTATTTCGCTTTTTCGTTGTATTTCATATTTCGATAATTCGCTATCATTGACATATTATGAGATATGGGATTATATGATATCCTATTTTCTGATATTAAATCGAACATCACGTGCCACATGTGGTCGCGATTATATGCCAATAGCCGTCTAATCGTGAACCCCGATTACATATTGTTTGCCATACACTTGTATAATCCTTAGCGTATTGGCTGGAGGATTTAACATGAGACGTGTAATGATTAGATCTACTTCTTGTAGAGTTTTGGCGTAATGGAAGGCCCAATGCGTCCGTGTCATTTGTCGAAACAGGGATTGAATTGAAAGACGAACGACGATCGCTGCTTGAGTTGAAAGCCATTTCATCGCGATTATATGCATAACATATACGGCCGAATTCTGGTCTCTGGTCTGGACCAGGTTTCGCGTAAACTATAGTCTAGATCAGGCCCAAACCACGGTGATCGCGATGTGTTACCTATAGCTTCGGAGCGAGTTAGCTGGGATTATTTATCCGCACTGGGTCCGTATTCTCGTCTTTTTGAAACTCAGGTTTACGTAAACCAAGGTTTGCCTTCTTATTGTCATTCAAGCCTGTGTCGGGTCTGTTCATAATTCGAACCATTTGGTAACGTACAAGTTCTGATAACAGAAACATGAGTATTTTTTGGAAGCATTTATCTTTATGTTAACCAAATAGGAATTGTGTTATATTGGTGTGCCGTGTAGATGATAGATTATAATTATATATGCACAGGACACAATTTAATGTAATCGATAATTATGCCTATAGGTAATAGTCTACAACTGAGACCTAGTACCCCCCACCCCCGGTCCGAGATTTATGTCTAAACTTCGCAGTAACGATACAGATTGGTAATTTGATTGTAAATCATGTGTGCGTTTATAGTTGGCTTTACGATGGAGTTTTATTTATAATTCACATGTGTTGATTGAAGCATACTACCGTTAGATTAATTAACTCAGATTTTCGTGCTATTATTTCTACACGCAATGTTATCGATGAGTGTGGTCGACACGGATAAATAGGAAATGATAGTAGTTTTGCAATATGAACGTAATTCGCGTTGGATGCGGGTGTCTTTAGTTCGGTGCTAGTTTTGAAAGCACTAATTCATCATTTGGGAATAAATTATTGCTGGACTGTATATAAAATATAACAGCAAAAACTATCAACATTATATTAAGACAAAACAAAAATTGTGGTACAAAATAAGGACATTTCCGATTAAATTTAATTAAATTACATTAAATGACCCCCCCCCCCCCCCACCTGCTCCAGTTTCTTATGCCTTGACATTTCAAATTAGTTCATTTGTCATAATTTGTCTTTAAAAATGGATTTGGAAACAAATTATATGGCATTGGAATATCTGCGATCGGGACTGAAATACATCCTACCTACCCGCCGGACCTTGTATTCTGGATTTATTTTTTCAAGACCACCCCAACCCCCCCCCCCCCCCGGTTGTGACCATTACATTTTGTGGACAATAATTTTCAATAAATTCAACTACGGCGATAGTTAGTTTGAATCTTTCTAAATTTTCAACTTATTGCAAATTCCCAAGTCCGCGAAATTACATTGCACCCCAATGAATTTAAATTTCCAACAGGTACCTCATTATTTCCAG
Source organism: Siphonodentalium dalli (assembly GCA_032622095.1). Taxonomy (NCBI): domain Eukaryota; kingdom Metazoa; phylum Mollusca; class Scaphopoda; order Gadilida; family Siphonodentaliidae; genus Siphonodentalium; species Siphonodentalium dalli. Next base: position 89,549,822 of record CP136068.1, read on the forward strand.
TAAATTGATGGAAATTCCCACCTGATATCCCCTATAATAATGGTTCGAAATATTTTCATCTGATAACCATTTCAGTTCAAACATTTGACCGAAATTAGGAAAAGAATCTCGTTTTTTTTGGTACCGGTACCAAAAAATAAAACAAAAACTAATACTTGATGTCCCAAAATCACAGAAATAAAACAATTTCAACTTATTTTTGTCATGCTCTTCAATCTAATTTACCAGGAATGCATGCCATTTTCAGCTGCTAAAAGTTTGACCAAAGTTTGGTTGCGACAACAACCATGAGGATTTCTAGGAAATCCGAATATATTTAAGACATGGACAATTTCAGCCGTTACCGTACAGTCATAATAGTCCCGAACAGGGGAGAGTGGCGACATTAGCGAAACATTCAGGGACGTGACTAAATGGGTTTTGTTGGGGTCGGGGTGTTCAACTTATCATTTCCATTTTCACCCCACTAAATTCACAACTCCAGAGACAACTGAATATCTCCTCTTTAAGTTTGCAATATTCTACTTGATACACGTATATACCTCATTGTCAGAACCAATTAGAAATTACGAACCTGGGGTGTGGAATTTCTTGAACTGAATGTAATTTTAGTGTAATATTTCGACTCAAAGTTGAACAATATATAGTTGGTTCTTGATCTGAACACACAATATTTTACACTATACATTGATTGGAAAGAACCCCAGTGGTCCCGTCGGTAGAACGCTCAGTGCATTATGCCGTCTAGCACTGACGAAGCTGATTCGCATCCACGCTAAGTGAGGATAATCTGATTCGTGTATCTGGGCAAGTTTGTCGGTTGCTTTCCGAGATCGGTGGTTTCTACACACAGCGGAGTGATTTATTGGTCAAATTTACTTTCTGCGTAGACCTCCCTCCACCCGTAAAACTGATAACGTCCTGACACCCGCATATATATAGAGGGTGATAAATCCGCACCACCCCTGGCCCGTGCTCCCTGTCTAGCGGCGACGGCATACAGGTGCCGCTAAACAATACGGAGATTAACCGCTTTCACGTGCTTGACGACACCAACACGACAATCTCGATTCAGCGCTCAGCACCATTTTGTCCATAGATTGTCATTGATTGTACAACAATCCGCCGATCCCAGCTTGGAACCATGTGGTTTTGCGAGACCAAGTCCTGACTTGGAACACCGTGATTATTAGGGTGGTCTATACCAGAGACCAGAATTCAGCCGTTGGAGACTGCATCTCTTGCTCTTGAGACGACGATTTAATATTGACATGAACACTATTTCTTCCATTTGATGGATGCTCGAGAGATTGTAGATTCTCACCTCGTACATGTCGATCACTGTTTGGATTAGTTGTTAGAAATAGCTTGCCATATGGTCGAAATTCTCACTGGTAGATTTTATACTCTGCTTCAGTGATTGATTCAGCTCTTTTATGTGATCTTGAGAAGATTCCACACCAATTATAGAATGATGTACTTAAATCTGTGAATATGTTAAGCGTGTCATTGAATACCGCAACCGCTGAAGATATGACTGCCTCAAGATCGTCAAGTTTGAATGAGAAATTGTGAGTAGAGTTCAGGTTATCGGTGCGGTGTTATATGGCTGTCAGTTTTTCAACTCATGCGGGGTGCTACTTTATTCGCCTTTGTTTGTCGATTGTAGACACAACGTCCGCATGTACTGCATCTGCGCTTGATGTTACGGAAGCCATGCAGATCCCGATAGAATTGAACAAGCTCACTTCCGAAAGAACGAAGCTTTATGTTGACTTGACTGTTCTCTGCTTCTATTGAAGCCGATAAACCTTTGTTTGAGGTCAAAATACAATAGTTCAGAACTGCGCTGGTCCTCGGCAAAATCACTTCTCCTTATTGTCTTCAGCCAAGAAGTATTGCCACCAGTGCTGTGTAATATTTAGTTCACGATTTTATCTTTGGGGAGATGTAGCATAGTCCAAATATCAGTGAAGGGAACTTTAGTCTGCTCTCCTTGTCATGCTTATCTGGAGTTGAACATTCAAACTCAATGAAGGACTCGCTGTGTGGTCGACACGTAGCATGCCTGGGTTCGGTGAATTCCTTGTCGCCTACAATGGAAGCGTCATTCGAAGCCATTGTATTGTGCAACCTGCAATCTTAGTATTTTTAATTTCATCTTGAAAATGTTTTCGCGAGTTTTTCTTGTCGTGGTGTTTTTGGCGCCGATTCTGTCGTTAAAATTCTGGAGGAACTCCTATTTCGATGACACGTACAGGGAAAAGACTCTGCTGAAATATGTCGTGGCAGTCACTAACGTCGAGATGCGATGTGCCTGGCTTTGTGATCAGGTGGAAATGTGCCTGGCGTATATCGTGGACAAACACACCGGCTACTGCGCAGGTTACGAAATTCAATTCAGCAAGAATAACACAAAGAACATATACCAGGATGGGCTGATATATTACCAGGCTGAAAACCGTAAGTAATTCACCGATATTTACCAGGTTGATACCCGTCTTTCAGTTTCGGATGAGGAGCACTGTATACTTGAATATGTGAAATAAATTAAAGTTGGCACATATAGTGCGACAACCCATGGTGACATATGGTAAGATTCGTCAGTATTAACCTCAGGAGAGCCTACATAGCGACATAACCCTTTTAATGAATATGGACATATTTGATGTAAACATATTTTATTCCAATCAAAAAATAACATGTTTAAACATTTGACAAATATTTTACAGTAAGACAGAATAATATATATAATCGGATGATTGGAACGGGGATTAAACAACAAGCCCAAGGGCTTTTATTAAGTTTGCTCCCCTTTTGTTTCGCGCCCACTCTTCATTAAGTGTAGAGGGGGGGGGGTCGGACGGGAAGGAATGAAATTATCATGATTATAGTATAATGTCGGTGTCGTGAGAAGCAATGAGAGAGATTGTGAAGGAGAAAGACATAGAGAGGACGGGGAGATATATATATATATATATATATATATATATATATATAAAGGGGGTGAGATGCTGGGAGAGGGGGTAGTTGTGAGGAGTGTTCAATAATTTAGTTGAGTTGTTACGTAATAGTAATAATACTGATGCTCGTCTATACTATTCTTCGTGTGTCAGGCGCCATGGGAGGGGGTCAAGCGCAGTTATTAATATGTTGCATTGGTCAATGAGTAATTAGACATGTATAGTGAGGAATATCATGCTGCCGCAAAACTCGACCAGAGTCCAAAGAAATTCGCTGTCCGTACAGGGGCCAGTTTCAACTTGGGGTGGTGGTTTCTTGTTCTAATTCGACAATTTACAGAATGCTTGACACGAGCTTATTATCTACGCTAATAAGGTAATTTCTGTACCGAAATCTGGCTTGATTATTCCATAGAATGCGTATTTACTTGAAGTTGAGGTACATGTACAACCCCTCCATTCTTGGATATAGGTATCTTCCAGTTTTTGTTTAATGGAGGCATTGAAACCATTAAAGCTATGAATATATTGGTCGTTCCAGATGTATCCCATACCTCCATTGTTAAGAGTTGTGTTTATATCAATTATCCATGGGTTGTTGCAAGTATTTCTTGAATATCTGGTATATAAAAAACATAATATAAAATTAGTGGTAAACGTTGACATCCCATTGTGAGTAACCTGCCCAAATATGAGAGCGCACGAGTCTTTTGACTGTTATTGTGAATATACCAGTTTCGCCGTATAAAACTGATGTCGGTGTTGTGGCTTTAAGACCTAACACGAATTTTTTTTTTAAATTCGACTTTTTCAAAACATTTTAACTTTTCTTGGGACCACATTTCCGCTCCATAATCATTAATGGTACTCTGGATTTAGCATATCTTTCCACTTTACCAGACACGCGTAAGGTGTTGGCACTCATTTTATTGAGATGCGCGAACATCGCATTTTTCGCACTGAGGCATCTATTATTTCGCTCTTTCGCAAAAGATTCGTTTTTTTTAATGAAAAAATGTCCCCAAGTACTTGTAGCTATTTATTAATTCAGTATTGTCATTAGCGATTTTAAACTGGAATAATTTATCTCTTTTCCGTGTTTTACCATATATCAGAATTTTTGTCTTATCCGAATTGATATTCAAGCGCCAGGTATGACAGTAAACGTCGCAAAACTGTTTAGCGAGTTTTGCAGTGACTGCCAAGAGTGCGAAGTCAACACAGTGTCGTCAGCATATATTAACAGAAATAGCTTTCTGAACAGTTCTGAGTCTGATTCAGTGAGTGAGCTCATGCAGGTCAATTCCGCGGCAGCCTGGTTTGGTTAAGTACCGTTCGAGATCGTTCAGGTAGAGCGCGTGAAAAGTATCGGCGAGAGGTTACTCCCTGATGTAGGCCCCTGTAACAATTAAACTAATCGGATTGTTGTTCATTGGCGCGCGCACACGTAGTTTAAGGTCAGAATACAGGGCCTTGATGGCGTCTAGGACTTTCCCCACTAATATTATATATATATCTTTCTCCCATATAGACCTAACCCAAACAGAATCAAAGGCTCGTGTGATATCTATGAATGCGCAGTACAGTCTTTTTCAAAAGAGGAAGAAAATATAGGTGAACGAACGTATAAAGGGAGAATATATGATCTATGGTTGAATAACCTTTTCGAAAACCAGCTTGGGTTTCCCCTTGGATTTCATTCTCCGCAAGGAATACACTCAATCGATCGCTGATTATACCAGTTAAAACCTTCGCCATGCAGCTGAGAAGTGTTATTTTCCGATAATTTGCTGGGTCAAGGTGGTCCCCTTTTCTTTTATACATGGATCTTATCAAACCTATGCGGGGCAGTATGCCGGTTCTGAGTCTCAGGTTGAAGTAATTCATATGCAATTCGCTAAGATGTGGCATCGCTTTTGCAATATGTATTCATTACATATGGTGTCAAACCATGGGGATTTATTCATTTTCGAACGCTTAACTGCTCGGTTGATCTCATCTATTGGTCTATATCAGAGTATAATGCAGTGTCGATATGCATCCAATCGGCAATACACAATTCGTTCTGACGGGGAATATTAACTGAGCTTCTGGTCGACAATGTTTCATCTTCTTGCTGGAAGTCGTCAGTAAATGTTTCGACGTCCGGTGTCGGTTGGTTTGGTGGCATTTAATCAGACCTTTGATGAGTTTCCAGAAATCGCTATTCGAATGAGTCTGAAGCACACATTTTACGGGCCACTTTGCCGTTGTGACGTAATTTACATGAGATCATAGTTTCTTTTCTTTTTTTTAAATAAATTTTTATTTGAAAAAAGACAAATACATTGTGATAATACATGAAGTATATTACAGTTAATGGTTGGTAATTAAACAGTTTTTGTCTCTTTCGTTATTTTTTTTTTAGACTAGAAAGGTAGAAGAGAAAAAAGAGTGTGGATTGAATGGTTTTATGAATGTTGTGTTATTTAGTTATATTAAATTTCCATTAGTTATAATAATAAATATAATGAAAATCACGTTATTAGGTTTATATATGCTAATTACATAATGCAAATATTAACATTGAGGGATTATTAATTAGTGTTAGCATCGAGCTAAAAGTCTTAAAATCTGGTATATTTACGTAACGTGATTGTGTACGGCATGGATAGGTGGTATACAATTATTTTACTCACTATATGATTCAATTAAGTAAGCATACTGTTTGGTAAGTCACACAACACGGCACATGTCTGGTCAGCATTCGTGTTTAAACACAGTTTTTACAATACTAAATAATATTTACGGAATACTTGTGTGCCAAGCATGTGCAATGTTATGTACTACATTTCCAGCATACATGTAAATATCTATAGTTATGTATGTGCTGTTTAACTGTAATAGTGTAACAGACCTTTCCATTTATCCCACTGATATTCGAACTCAGTATATCTAGATTTGCTGTAAAAAATCCATCTTTCATTTTTGCGTACATTCGTATTTCTGCTTGGATATTTTGCAATTTTGGTAATTCAGATCTCATCTTTGATAGTTATATATTATACTTAATTATGACCAAGATCGTTTGGAGGAGTGGATCAATTTTCTCAGTATCAGCTTTGCCAAATAAAATAGTGTTTGAATTAATTTCTAATTTATTTGCAGTCGTGTTAAATATCCATACACGAATCTCGTTCCACAGCGAAGCAATAATGTGACATTGAAACATAAGATGGCTAATGGTCTCATTTTCGATTTTACAAAATGAACATGTATCATTTTCAGATCCACACATTTTCTTTAGTACATTGTTAGTCCCTACTATTCTATTGTTTATCCGATATTGAAAGCATACATATTTCATGTCACAAAACTGAACAAAGGGAGTTTTAAAAACGTCTGACCACCAGTCTAATTCATGGTGCATATTTAGTTTCTTCTCCCATTTTGAGATGAGGTTCATGTTCATTTTGGGGTCTTGAATGCAATTGTATATATACTTCGAATTCGATTTGAGTAAGTGCTCGATCTGATACGGTAGTATTGGGTTGTTCAGTCGATCGTTGTTACTTTGTTGATAGCTACTAGAGTTTTCCATTTTAGTTAGGTATTTTTTTATTGAAGAGATTATACCGTTGTATGTAAACAAATCTGTTTTAATGCCATAACCGCTTTGCTTCGTCATACGACATTAACTTGTTATTATGACACATAAGATCGTTCACAAAATATACGCCACGAAGGGCCAACGATCTGTCATTAATTGCGTGTTTGTTTATTTTGAAAATATCGTTATTTACAATCGTCGATGAGAGCACATCACTGTGCGTTTTTGGAGCCTTCTTTAAGTTTAATATTTTCCATGCATCTAGAACATCTATCCAGAATTGATTGATATATTTGCTTTTATATCTATTAAGGGCACATCCATTCTATAGATACCATTTGTCATTGTTTTTACACTCCATTTGATATCGGACGAGGTTTTGCCAAGAATCCGGTTGAGATATGTAGCGTTTCACCCATGATATTTTCATTGAATGCATAAATGTTTGGATATAAATCATTTTACAACCTCCCATGGAATAGTCTTGTTGAAAATATTTCCTAGCAATTTTGTCAGGTTTTTTATCCAATATGAAATTATATATGTCTTTGTTTATGTCAGTTAAGAATGTTTTTGGTGGATTTAGAATTGTCATAAATAAAAACGAGAGTTTAGAAAGTACCAATGACTTGATTATTGTGACTCTCCCGATAACCGTGAGGTGTCTTTTAGACCACACACAACAAAAATTTCGTATCTGGTTGTACGCTGTGAGGTAATTATTCGAAAATATATCATCGGCATCTAATTGGAAATTTACACCGTGAACTTTAAAACCATTTGATAGCCATCCTATTTTCCATCTGTCACATATAGAGTCAGTACAATCTCTTTTCTTACCAATCCATACCGCAACTGTTTTGTCGTAATTAATTTTTAAACCTGAAATAAGATAAAAGTCATGTAATAGCTCGAATGCATTGTCAAGGCTTTGGTGGTCACCATCAAGAAATAATGAGGTATCGTCAGCATATTGTGAAAGTTTAAATTCTGAATTCCCTATCTTAATACCCTTGATATTTTTCCGTTTCCGGAATCCTATACCTAATATTACTACACACAATAAAAAAATGTAAGGCGAAATTGGATCACCTTGGCGACAGCCCCTCGATATTCTGAAGCTACGAGACACATAACCGTTGATATTGACATTTGACGATATACCGTTATACAAGCAATTAATGATTTTAATAAAATTATCCCCAAAGTTGAAGTATTTTAAGACTGACGACAAGAATTACCAGGAGACCGAATCAAAAGCTTTTTCGAAGTCAAGGAGTACAAGTAGTCCAGGAATATTAGCATATTTTGTTGTGGACAGGATGTCTGATATTAATCGTATATTTTCGCCAATATATCTATCTTTTAAAAACCCACTCTGGTCATGATGAATAAGATCTTGAATTACACTTTTCAATCTTTCAGAAAGTATATCGGATAAAATTTTGTATGACACATTAAGAAGTGAAATAGGTCGCCAGTTTTTTAGGAATTGTTTTTGTTTTGGTTTGTTTTCTTTTGGAATCAGAGTAAGAATACCGTGTTTCTGTGTAACCGATAATTCACATTTATTTAAGCCGTAGTTTAATGACCTAACTAGGAATTTACCAATTTTATTCCAAAACATTTTATAAAAATCACACGAGAAGCCACTGGAACCAGGGCTTTTGTTGTTGCGCAAATGTTTTAAATAGGTTAATGCCTCGTTTTCAGAAATACGTGATTCAAGGGTGTGAGAGATTTCTGGAGATAATTTATTTGGGAAATTATTTGTGTTATCATTTTGAACGCGAACAAATTGTTCAATGTCCGGTACATTTGTGTTCTCGTGTCTATTTTCATATAATTTTTCGTAATATAGTTTGGCCTCTTCGAGAATATCATTTTGATCTGTAACCACTTTACCATCCTCTTTTTCAACCCGAAGAAGTGCTTTATTCATATAATGTCTTTTTTCTAAGTTAAGAAAATATTTAGTTGGTTTTTCCCATCACTGACCCATCGAGCTCTTGAACGTATCATTGCGCCTTCTAATTTCATTTTTCTTATATCTTCTAATGGTAGTTTAAGTTGTTGTAATTTCTCAATACCATCATCATCAATGTCTGCTTCAAGTAAAGATTCTTCTTGGCGTTTAGTATTTGCTAGTGATTTTGAAAAAATTAACGTCGTTTTTCTCATTTCGGTGGCAGTTTCGTTTGTGGTCCAATTGTATTTTGGTAGGTTAAAGTCACCAAGAATCCACAGGTGGCCATCCTTGGGGGCTTTCTTTACGGATGTTTCTATGCCATTTACGCTGTCAATATCGTTTTCGTCTGGTTTGTAGTATGCTGCGACATGGATGTTTTTTTTAGCCTGGTATGACAAGCTTTGCCCATATAATTTCGCAAGGAGAGTCAAGCTCATGTTGTTCTAGAGATATGATGTCTTTAGAGATGGCAAGAAGGACACCCCCTCCTTGTCTATTTCTGTCTTTCCGATAGATGTTATAGGTGTCGGATGGGAAGAGCTCTGAGTTTTGCACTTCGCTATTTAGCCATGTTTCAGTGCAAGCTATTATGTCAGGATTTACTTGGTCTATGACATGATGTAAGTCATGGGCCTTTGGCCAAAGTGATTGACAGTTTATATTAAGGACTCTCAGGTTATTTAATGGTTTAGAGGAGGAAGGTGGGCTGTGTTTCGTGAATTTTGGTGCGATAGGAGAGGATGTTGCTTGCGGGGCACCGAGTGCTTCTATGCCCTCTGAGTAGGAATGGTCTTTGCTTAATAGATTGAATGAATTTGAATCTGAGAAAGAGTCAATACTCTGGAGTATATTTGTGGAGTAGTTTGGGAGGCAGGCACTCCCATGTGTATCTGCTTTCGTTTGCTTGGAATAATTTGTATGTCGAATCTCCGACACCTTGGCATGATATGTGGTACCATGGATCACAGTGGTCACACATGACTGCTTTATCTGTCCAGGTTACCTCACTGAGACAGTATCCACAGTCGTACCTTGTTGTGTTTGCTGATGGACCAGGATTGGGGTTTATGTCAGAGGATAGGCTCAGTAGTAGGATGTCCAGGTATAGTAGAGATAGTCTGGCATGCTTGTGTACTGGTGAAATGGGTCTCTTGCATCTTATTTCGCAGAGAAGACTCAGAGAGTCGAGGTTCACTATGCCTGCACTCACGAGGAGTGGCTGTACGAGCATATAAGGAGGATTTATGTTGAGTGATATGCATGGTGTTTGTGGCATGAAACTCTAGTCTTGGGTAAAGGGTTTCATTTTGATTTCTTGTTCCATGTTCGCAAGTTGTTGGCGAGATGAAGGAGATCATACCGGTACCTGTGGTGCTTCGTATTTCTGATGAATTTTGATATACACCATGATTTAGCATGAAAATGATGAATATGGCATAGGTGGTTGGTTTAATTTGCCACACAGAAACAATTTTGTATTATATACAGTTGTATGAGGCAAACAGATGAAAATGTTCACGATTTTTAGATAGATTTTGGTTTAAATACAGGAAATGTATGTGATGGTGGTAAGCGTGAGTTCCTATATAAGAAGAGTGCAGTGCACCTAAGTCTATGAACCTTACAATTCTGTACATCTCACCGTCACCAGTTAGTCCTACCTAAAAGGCCGGATGAGGGTTGTTAGTTCTTCGCCCCGAGTGCAGACTCCCGGGCACGGTATGCAGGGTCTGAATACATATGTTAGTGTGATATAAGGGGAGTGATAGAAGTTTATGGTATAGAGATTGGAATATACCATAAAAATTACCTGAGTAGCTCACCACCTGTTCCCAATTCAAACAACTAAGAAGTGTTTGTGTTGAAAGATGAAGTTTTTGGAATGTGATGGTATTGGCGATCACCTGTAGATGCAGGGATCTTGGTATTTGTTTGTAATAGGCTGTTTATTAACAAGAAGTTTTATTTGGTAGGTGTTTTGCTTCCGCAAATACCTGACGACGATGTAAATAGAACGAAAATACGAAATACAAACTATGGCGGAAGTTGGTCAAGTGAAAGATTGACAAGAAATCCATAGTCAGAAACGATAACGCCCCCAAGATCATATTATTAGCCATAAATATAAATTATAATATAAAATATATTGGTTACATTTAATGCACCGCCTCAGAATTCCGTTTAAAACAACTAATCCTTCAAATTATTACCAAAAAACTACGGCTTATTACTGCAGGTTTTTCATTCACCAAACCAGAAAGCTTCTAAATGCGGATCAAAAATTGTGTTCCCGCCATAACATATTCAAGTGTGCATGGCCCAGCCATTGTTCATACCTAAACATCGAACGCTATTAACGTGGTCATAATAGTTACACACAGCGACTCTAAGACATCCAGCCAATACACACCCCACGAAAACCCGAAATGTGTTGTCATGCGAGATATCCCATCGCTATAGCTCAATTTGACACGGCCAGATTAGCCTTCCTACAATATCCTAAAACAATAATGCTTCTCAAACCATCGGCATAGTCAGTAGAACTTTCACGAACTTGGACATTCCAACTACAGCTTTTACCGGACTTGGGGTCGCAGTACAACTTTAACGCATCCCAAAATAACCGGAAAAAACAATTATTTATTTGTAAAATCCCCATTGGACCACAGATTTCTAATATTTGTAGAACGGTATACACCGGTGGCGTTAATAATTCTATGATCACGATTTAATTGGTTGGGTTCCCGTTTCCATAATTTCCGCGCTATACGGTATTTAGTACTTGAATGGCGGCAGTCATTTGAGAACCATGGACTTGTTGTTTTATGTTTCCCGTTTCGGGGTGGTTTATATCGATCATGTTTAGCTGGTCCCTGTGCATGTTTTAAAGAACAAAAAAATCACCAATTTGGCAAGTTATAGTGTCAATGTTGGTGTTCTTAGCATAGCGGGCTAGCGTCACAAAATTCACCCTCTGGTGACCTTATATAGACTTAGGTACGATTGTGTCAATACCCTGTAAAAACAAAAGGGACGTAATTCTACTTACCTTTCTGGCGTTTGCGAGAAAATAAATTCTACTTTCTGTTCTGACTTATTTTCTCATTCGCGGCATCGAATTACAGTACTACCAAAACGCGTACAGATAATTACTTCCGTTCATCCATTCAGTGGGTATAGCCTTTGGGCAACATGTTTCTGCATTGACAATTTCTGATGAGACAACACTGGCTATCATCCAATTTATTCCATCACGTGATGTGAGTTATTGGGATATATTTTAGGAATCACACGTAAGGGGAAGTGTAGATATTGTGTGACAAACGGCGTGGGTGTCGGGGGTTTGGGACGTCGTACACAACAAGATATTATACATTATTCGACAAAAAGATTCAAATAAAATCTCGATCACAAACCAAGGACTTCCACTTGAACCACACACATGCATATATATCATCTATCATCTAACAGTTATCAAATCGACTCATATCGTCAGAAATCGCGTGATAAATATAAATATTAATGTTGATGTTATTAGATATTCGTACAAATCCAAATGATAGTGGTGTCGGCTCGGATGCAAAAATTCTACGCCAGAAAACAAAATTAGTGTAGAAATTAAAAGCAATAGCTTATCATTTACACTCCCCACCTTTCCCTCCCTATAATGCATATCAGACTTACACAAACGTTTGATATGTCACCTCACACTCTTGTCTATACCGATCTATACTTCGTTCCGCTATACTTAATCTATTTTCAATCAATTTTTTTCTATTATTCCATAAGCAGAAAAAAAATCTCATTTCTATATATATATCGATCCAGCCCACACAGTGAGTAGCTGAGTAACATATATACCAACAACGATCTTCGAAAATTATTATTAACACAATTACCTAATATTATGTTATCATTCTGACAGCGTGGGCTTATTCACACGTAATCGGAAACGACCCCATAAGTTTTATGGTTGATGTCGGATCCCCTCCATAAACCAATATTCATGATTCATATTTTGTAACATACACCGTATTTGAATTATATGGAATAAATACTGTTTACATCAACAAGATATTTGTGAAACTTATCAGCACAACACAACAAAATTTGAAAATTCGAGATTTAAATTTGTTGAATTTGTCGTGCATAACTGCTTTTTAACTGATATTGAGGGTAAGGTACGTTGTAAGGCGACGGTATACAATATCCATACCTCCAGTGCAATGTTAGGCATTTATCACTCATATTTCAACAATATCAAATGCAGAAATCGAGGATGCCCAAACATACCCCGTTAAGTGTACATATAACGCGTTCAACGTCAACCAAAAGGAATAAGTAGTCCTTGTAACCTCATCCGCCAAAAATACTACCCGATCGTCCGAATTTGAACCATATACATGATAATGAACAGCCCTAGGGTAGTATCCATTTTCACACACTCTTGACCTAAGCCCTAAATTCATAAATTACATATACACAATATGTGCACGGCTCACTCGAGGCCATCTTACTAAAAGTTATTACTTTCTATATTTACCATACTGGGAATGACAGGAAGACAGTTTTGCCAGATTATGCCATCCCCCACAATATACGACATAATTATCAATAAGTTTCATTATTGTTATGTAATATATAGGTGTATTGGAAATACAATATCCTATTATATCCAATCGTTTCCTCAGTTGGAGAATTTTCCAACCATAGGGGGTATTATGGTGAAATTGTCCCAGGGTTAAAAAGTTTGAAATACCAGTTTGAAAATTCTAACCTAATAGGGTGCAATTGAAATTTAAATACAGTTAGAAATTAATAATGGTACCTCCGTTCATGTTGAGTGTCTGAATCCCAACAAGGGACCATATGTGCAGGCATGCAATTACGCATCGTGTATTTTTCCCAAAATTATAACATTTACAATATATATTGTCAATTTGCAGGCTATTAAAAATCGTGCATCTATCCCAAAATATATCATTTATTACAATTTCTGATATATAAATTTTGTTACAGCTAATATTCTTAGGTCTATTGTCGATAGATTTATTTTGTGTATATTCACACCACGCATAGGCTCAAGCTGTTTACATTTACCCCGCGGGTCTGGAATCTCATCCAAGAATCCATTTAGCTGAAATGATACTTCGTTGTTGCGAAATGGAATCTACCGGTGGCCCCAAGCCGTCAATGTCAACAACATCGAAATTGTTCAACTTTGACTGCTAGAAAATAATTAGTTAAAATTTACCACACAATGCTAATTTATCTTTACGTTGAAGCTTGATAATTAATGAGCGTGTGTATATGAGGCGCGTTTACATACTTTAGTGGAAATCAAATCGGGTAAAACTGGCGGATTTTTACGGACGAAATTTGATACATAGGGTATCTCGGTATCCGCTGGGCCGATTTCCCGGTATCCGCTTGCCCAATTTCCACCATTTTTGGGGTGTTGGTGTTGGAAAATTGCCAGACGGATTTTGACAAAATTTGATACTTAGTGGACCATAGTGGTAATTGTTTCCAGGGAGTGTTTTGGACGGGTCAAATCGTGACCCCACCTGACCTTGATCTTCAAAATGGTCAATACAATGTCAAAGCCCGGACGAAGTCGGGTCACCTTCTAGTATATATATATATATATATATATATATATATATATATATATATATATATATATATAGCTATATAGAGATCTTATTTGGTGATAGGTAGCCGCGACCCGCGACCACCGCGACCCGTTACCTACGTTACTGATATACGTTACTGGCCGATTTGAACGGTAATGCGCTTGAAATGGATCCAAATTTCAAATATTCATTCTCCAGACAATATACTGATGCTCTTCGTCCAAAAATATTAACAACATGTTCACAAGGTTAACCCCTTTTGTGCCGCTTCCATCGTAATAGGTAACCACATTCATCGCTACATGTGGGCGTATGGTACCCGAGTCTTACACAGAGATGCGCACAATCGGAAGAAATCAGGTCACCCCTCACGTTCTCTATTGAAACAACATAGACTATTTTATCGCAATCTAACTGCAATAAGACTCAATTTTTGCCTATAGCACTATCTAAATTTAACCACTTGCCTGCTAAAGTCGCTATATGCGACCAAATGGTACACAGAAATGAGCACAAACTAAAAGACAAGGGCATCTACCATCGCCTGGTATGATACACAATATTCTACTCTAGTCTGATCTAACTGCAAATAGGCTGCCCTTTACAGTATAAGGCGCTTAACAAGTATTCGTTAACAAGCTAAGTAACCGCATTTATCGCTGATTGCGCGAAAATGGCACCCGATTGCATGCCACACATAAATGCGCACATAGTAAAGAAACAGGGCCACTTATCATGACCTATTCTGATACATAATACATTATGCTATCATGATCTAACTGCAAATATGCTACCCTTTTCCGTATAAGGCCATACAAACTTAACAATTGTTAGTTAATAAGTAACCGCATTTATCGCTATATGAGGGAAAGGGTGCCCGATTTTCACAAATAAACGCGCACAATGTTAAGCACCCTGGGTACAAATCACGACCTATTCCAATACATAATGCACTACACTATCATCATATAACTGCAAATAGGCTGTCTTTTACCGTACAAGGCCATAACAACTTAATAATTGTTTGTTAATAAGTACCCGCATTTATAGCAATACGCGGGAAAAGGGCACCCGATCGCCACACATAAATGCGCACATACTAAAGAAACAGGGCCACTTATCATGACCTATTCTGATACATAATACATTATGCTATCATGATCTAACTGCAAGTATGCTACCCTTTTCCGTATAAGGCCATACAAACTAGGGCCCGGCGAATCGGCGAATCGGCGAATCGGCCTTTTTGGTTCGAATCGAATCTCGAATCGGATCGGCCGAATGATATCGAATCGAATCGAATCTTCGAAAGCCTGACTTCAATTACTGGGACAAATTTATTGTGAATAAACATCGATTTTATGAATAAACGTTACAAATTATTCGTTAACTAATTGATTTGTTTTCACCATGTGCGATTATCTGGGGTTTTGGAAAGCGTACGAGACTCAACAAGTCATCTCTGCATTTACTCGCAAAAGCTGCGAACTTAGCAGTTAGCACATGCAATCGTGTATATACTTGGTATTTAAGCGACCAAACTATTCACTCTTAAATGCATTGGCTTTTGCAGTTTGTACCAGTGACGGAAATAGTAAGTTCGAGTTGTTGCGGGCCCAGATTAACGTTTCCGCGTTATAGTTGGAGAGACTGTGCCTTTGGTCCGTTACTCTCTCACTGGAACAATTCGTCGCTTGAATACCGAGTATATCGGGACTATATCCTTCGCAGTTGTAGCGAATCAAGGCAATGCCGACTGGTTCGATTTCCAAAACTCCAGTGGAGAGTCATCCCTATTTAATATAACCCAACACGCGAGTATGCCTCCATTTCCTTGGTTAGCCATACATATAATGAATTGTCACCAGGGTCCAGTACATTGTCCCTCTCGTGGGCAGCTTCAACGTCATCAAATATAGCGTCAACTAAACTCTGGGTTGGTGGAGTTACCGGTTTATTTAACTGCATTGCCCGTACTAGTGGACTGCTCTGTTTCATGGAGTCCATAGTGGGTCAAGCCCTGTTCTAAATATTTCTGTATTACTTTTAAATCGCGGATCCATGTATGAACCTGCGAGCAGGTGGGGGTTTGGTGAGATCAAACCTGGATCGAAGTTGTGCATGAAGTTATTCTCTGAACTTTTTCACGCCTTTGGCGTCATTGAGTCGCAACTGCTTAGCCAGATTCTGGATATATGGGACAATTATTAACCATTGATACAGTTATCGAACGATCCGCGCTCAAAAAGCACGTTTACTCTGCCATTGGCTTAAGTATAGAGGTAGTACTGCTATTTTTTACGATGACTGCGATAAAAATGACAGTATCTTTGCGCGTTATATTTGATGTTTTTAAGATTCGTTTTTGAGACGAATCGGACGAATGATATCGAATCGAATCGAATCATCGGGAGTATATCGAATCGAATCTCGAACCTTCGCCGGGGCCTAATACAAACTTAACAAATAAACGCGCACAATGTTAATCACCCTGGGTACCAATCACGACCTATTCCAATACATAATGCACTACGCTATCATCATATAACTGCAAATAGGCTGTCTTTTACCGTACAAGGGTACCCGATTGCCACACAAAAATGCGCATATACTAAAGCAACAGGGCCACTGGTCATGGCCTATTCCAATACATAATACTTTACGCTATCACGATCTAACTGCAATTAGGCTGCCCTTTGCCGTATAAGGCCATACAAACTTAACAAAGTAAACACATTTATAGCTGTATGCGGGAAAAGAGCAACCGTTTCCCACACAAAAATGTGCACAACGTAAGGCCCCCTGGGTACCTATCACGACCTCTTCTAATACCTAATGCACTACTATATCGTGATTTAACAGCAAATAGGCTGTCTTTTACCGTATGAGGCGATAATAACTTTACAATTGTTTGTTAATACGCAACCGCATTTATAGCTATATGCGGGAAAAGGGCATTTGATTGCCACACAAAAATGCGCACATACTAAAGAAACAGGACCACTTATCATGACATATTCTCATACATAATACTTTACGCTATCACGATCTAAATGCAATTAGGCTGCCCTTTGTCGTATAAGGCCATACCAACTTAACAAATTAACCGCATTTATCGCTAATTGTGGGAAAAGGGCACCCGATTTCCACACAAAAATGCGCACACACTAAAACAACAGGGTCACTTATCGTGACCTATTCTGATACATAATACATTATGCTATCAAGATCTAACTGCAATTAGGCTGCCCTTTGTCGTATAAGGCCATACAAACTTAACAATTGTTAGTTAATAAGTAACCGCATTTGTCGCTATATGAGGGAAAGGGCACCCGATTGCCACACACAAATGCGCACATACTAAAGCAACAGGGTCACTTATCATGACCTGTTCTGATACATAATACATTATGCTATCATGATTTAACTGCAAATATGATGCCCTTTTCCGTATAAGGCCATACAATCTTAACAATTGTTGGTTAATAAGTACCCGCTTTTATAGCTATATGCGAGAAAATGGCACCCGATTGCTACACAAAAATGCGCACACACTAAAGCAACAGGGTCACTTATCGTGACCTCTTCTGATACATAATGCATTATGTTATCATGATTTAACTGCAAATAGGATGCCCTTTTCCGTATAAGCCATACAAACTTAACAATTGTGTGTTAATAAGTACCCGCATTTATAGCTATAATCGAGACAATGGCACCCGATTGCCACACATAAATGCGCACATACTAAAGCAACAGGGCCACTGGTCATGACCCATTCTGATACATAATACTTTACGCTATCACGATCTAACTGCAATTAGACTGCCCTTTGCCGTATAAGGCCATACAAACTTAACAAAGTAACCATATGTATAGCTGCATGCGGGAAAAGGTCAACCAATTTCCACACAAAAATGCGCACATGCTAAACAAACAGGGCCACTTATCATGACCTATTCTGAAACATAATACATTATGCTAGCATGATCTAACTGCAAATAGGCTGCCTATTTCCGTATAAGGCCATACAAACTTAACAATTGTTTGTTAATAAGTAACCGCATTTATCGCTATATTAGGGAAAGGGGGCCCGATTTTCACAAATAAATGCGCACAAAGTAAAGCACCCTGGGTACCAATCACGCATATTCCAATACACAATGTACTACACTATCATCCTGTAACTGCAAATAGGCTGTCGTTTACCGTACAAGGCCATAACAACTTAACAATTGTTTGTTAATAAGTACCCGCATTTATAGCTATATGCGGGAAAAGGGCACACGATTGCCACAAAACAATGCGCACATACTAAAGCAAAGGGCCACTGTTCATGACCTATTCTGATACATAATTCTTTACGCTATCACGGTCTAACCGCAAATAGGCTGTTTTTTTCGTATAAGGCCATACAAACTTAACAAAGTAACCGCACTTATCGCTAACTGCGGGAAAAGGGCACCCGATTGACACACATACATGCGCACATACTAAAGCAACAGGGCCACTGGTCATGACCTATTCTGATACATAATACGTTACGCTATCACGATCTAACTGCAATTAGACTGCCATTTGCCGTATAAGGCCATACAAACTTAACAAAGTAACCACGTTTATAGCTGTATGCGGAAAAAGGGCAACCGATTCCCACACAAAATTGCGCACACACTAAAGCAACAGGGTCACTTATCGTGACCTCTTCTGATACATAATACATTATGCTATCATGATCAAACTGCAATTAGGCTGCCCTTAGCCGTATAAGGCCATACAAACTTAACAATTGTTAGTTAATAAGTAACCGCAACTGTCGCTATATGAGGGAAAGGTCACCCGATTACCACACACAAATGCGCTCATACGAAAGAAACAGGGTCACTTACCATGACCTGCTCTGATACATAATACATTATGCTATCATGATTTAACTGCAAATAGGATGCCCTTTTCCGTATAAGGCCATACAAACTTAACAATTGTTTGTTAATAAGTACCCGCATTTATAGCTATATGCGAGAAAATGGCACCCGATTGCAACACATAAATGCGCACATACTAAAGCAACAGGGCCACTGGTCATGACCTATTCTGATACATAATACTTTACGCTATCACGATCAAACTGCAATTAGACTGCCCTTTGCCGTATAAGGCCATACAAACTTAACAAAGTAACCATGTTTATAGCTGCATGCGGGAAAGGTCAACCGATTTCCAAACATAAATGCGCACATGCTAAACAAACAGGGCCACTTATCATGACCTATTCTGATACATAATACATTATGCTAGCATGATATAACTGCAAATAGGCTGCCTATTTCCGTATAAGACCATACAAACTTAACAATTGTTTGTTAATAAGTAACCGCATTTATCGCTATATTAGGGAAAGGGGGCCCGATTTTCACAAATAAATGCGCACAAAGTAAAGCACCCTGGGTACCAATCACGCATATTCCAATACATAATGTACTACACTATCATCCTCTAACTGCAAATAGGCTGTCGTTTACCGTACAAGGCCATAACAACTTAACAATTGTTTGTTAATAAGTACCCCCATGTATAGCTATATGCGTGAAAAGGGCACCCGATTGCCACACAAAAATGCGCACATACTAAAACAACTGGGCCACTGTTCATGACCCATTCTGATACATAAAACCATACGCTATCACGAGCTAACTGCAAATAGGCTGTTTTTTCCGTATAAGGCCATACAAACTTAACAAAGTAACCGCATTTATCGCTAATTGAAGTAAAAAAGGGCATCCGATTGCCACACCCAAATGCGCACATACTAAAGCAACAGGATCACTTATCATGACCTATTCTGATACATAATACATTATGCTATCATGAGCTAACTGCAAATAGACTGCCCTTTTCCGTATAAGGCCATACAAACTTAACAATTGTTTGTTAATAAGTACCGGCATTTATAGTTCTTTGTAGGACAAGGGCACCCGATTGCCACACATAAATGCGCACATACTAAAGCAACAGGGCCACTGGTCATGACCTATTCTGATACATAATACTCTACGCTATCACGATCTAACTGCAAATAGGCTGCCATTTTCCGTATAAGGCCACAAAAACTTAACAAAGTAACCACATTTATAGCTGTATGCGGGAAAAGTGCAACCGACTCCCACACAAAAATGCGCACATACTATATAAACAGGGACACTTATCATGACCTATTCTGATGCATAATACATTATGCTATCAAGATATAACTGAAAATAGACTGCCCTTTGCCGTATAAGGCCATAGAAACTTAACAATTGTTAGTTAATAAGTAACCTCATTTATCGCTATATGAGGGAAAGGGTGCCCGATTTTCACAAATAAATGCGCACAAAGTAAAGCACCCTCCGTACCAATCACGACCTATTCCAATACCTAATACATTACACTATCATCATCTAACTGCAAATATGCTGTCTTTTATCTTACAATTGTTTGTTAATAAGTATCCGCATTTATAGCTATATGCGGGAACAGGGCACCTGATTGCCACACAAAATGAGCACATACTAAAGCAACTGGGCCACTGGTCATGACCTATTCTGATACATAATACTATACGCTATCACGATCTAACTGCAAATAGGCTGTTTTTTCCGTATAAGGCCATACAAACTTAACAAAGTAACCGCATTTATCGCTAATTGCGGTAAAAAGGGCACCCGATTGCCGCACACAAACGCGCACATACTAAAGCAACAGGATCACTTATCATGACCTTTTCTGATACATAATACATTATGCTATTATGATCTAACTGCAAATAGGCTGCCCTTTTTCCGTATAAGGCCATACAAACTTAACAATTGTTTGTTAATAAGTACCCGAATTCATAGCTATATGTAGGAAAAGGGCACCCGATTGCCACACAAAATTGCGCACATACTAAAGCAACAGGGCCACTGGTCGTGACCTATTCTGATACATAATACGCTACGCTATCACGCACAAACTGCAATTAGGCTGCCCTTTGTCGTATAAGGCCATACAAACTTAACAAAGTAACCGCATTTATCGCCAATTGCGGGAAAAGGGCACCCGATTGCCACACAAAAATGCTCACATACTAAAGCAACATGGTCACGTATAATGACCTATTCTGATACCTAATACATTATGCTATCATGATCTGACTGCAATTAAGCTGCCCTTTGTCGTATAAGGCCATACAAACTTAACAACTGCTAGTTAATAAGTAACCGCATTTATCGCTATATGAGGGAAAGGGCACCCGATTGTCACACACAATTGCGTACATACCTAAGCAACAGGGTCACTTATCATGACCTGTTCTGATACATAATACATTATGCTATCATGATTTAACTGCAAATAGGATGCCCTTTTCCGTATAAGGCCATACAAACTTAACAATTGTTTGTTAATAAGTACCCGCTTTATAGCTATATGCGAGAAAATGGCACCCGATTGCTACACAAAAATGCGCACACACTAAAGCAACAGGGTCACTTATCGTGACCTCTTCTGATACATAATGCATTATGCTATCATGATTTAACTGCAAATTGGATGCCCTTTTCCGTATAAGGCCATACAAACTTAACAATTGTTTGTTAATAAGTACCGGCTTTTATAGCTATATGCGAGACAATGGCACCCGATTGCCACACATAAATGCGCACATACTAAAGCAACAGGGCCACTGGTCATGACCTATTCTGATACATAATACTTTACGCTATCACGATCTAACTGCAATTAGACTGCCCTTTGCCGTATAAGGCCATACAAACTTAACAAAGTAACCATATTTATAGCTGCATGCGGGAAAAGGTCAACCGATTTCCACACAAAAATGCGCACATGCTAAACAAACAGGGCCACTTATCATGACCTATTCTGATACATAATACATTATGCTAGCATGATCTAACTGCAAATAGGCTGCCTATTTCCGTATAAGGCCATACAAACTTAACAATTGTTTGTTAATAAGTAACCGCATTTATCGCTATATTAGGGAAAGGGGGCCCGGTTTTGTTAAGTTTGTATGGCCTTATACGGCAAAGGGCAGCCTAACTGCAGTTAGATCGTGATAGCGTAAAGTATTATGTATCAGAATAGGTCATGACCAGTGGCCCTGTTGCTTTAGTAAGTTTAGTATGTGCGCATTTTTGTGTGGCAATTGGGTGCCCTTTTCACGCATATATATATATATAAATGAGGTTACGTATTAACAAACAATTGCTAAGTCGTTATGGCCTGATACGGTATAGGCAGCCTATTTGCAGTTAAATCACGATAGAGTAGTGCAATATGTATTAGAATAGGTCGTGATTGGTACCCAGGGTGTTTTACTTTGTGCGCATTTATTTGTGAAAACGGGCACCCTTTCCCTCATATAGCGTAAATGCGGTAACTTATTAACTAACAATTCTAAAATTTGTATGGCCTTATACGGAAAAGGGCAGCCCACTTGCAGTTAGATCATGATAGCATAATGTACTATGTATCAGAATAGGACATGATAAGTGATCTTGTTGCTTTAGTATGTGCGCATTTTTGTGTGGCAATCGGGTGCCCTTTTCCCGCAATTAGCGATAAATGAGGTTACATTGTTAAGTTCGTATGGCCTCATACGGAAAAAAGCAGCCTATTTGCAGTTAGATCGTGATAGCGTGAAGTATTATGTATTAGAATAGGACATGATCAGTGGCCCTGTCACTTTAGTATGTGCGCATTTTTGTTAGATCATGATAGAGCAGTGTATTTTGTATCAGAATAGGTCATGATAAGTGACCCTGTTGCTTTAGTATGTGCTTATTTGTGTGTGACAATCGGGTGCTCTTTCACTCATTTAGCGACAAATGCGGTTACTTATTAACTAACAATTGTTAAGTTTGTATGGCCTTATATGGCAAAGGGAAGCCTAACTGCAGTTAGATCGTGATAGCGTAAAGTATTATGTATCAGAATAGGTCATGACCAGTGGCCCTGTTGCTTTAGTAAGTTTAGTATGTGCGCATTTTTGTGTGGCAATTGGGTGCCCTTTTCACGCATATATATATATAAATGAGGTTACGTATTAACAAACAATTGCTAAGTCGTTATGGCCTGATACGGTATAGGCAGCCTATTTGCAGTTAAATCACGATAGAGTAGTGCAATATGTATTAGAATAGGTCGTGATTGGTAACCAGGGTGCTTTACTTTGTGCGCATTTATTTGTGAAAACGAGCACCCTTTCCCTCATATAGCGTAAATGCGGTAACTTATTAACTAACAATTCTAAAATTTGTATGGCCTTATACGGAAAAGGGCAGCCCACTTGCAGTTAGATCATGATAGCATAATGTACTATGTATCAGAATAGGACATGATAAGTGACCTTGTTGCTTCAGTATGTGCGCATTTTTGTGTGGCAATCGGGTGCCCTTTTCCCGCAATTAGCGATAAATGAGGTTACATTGTTAAGTTCGTAAGGCCTCATACGGAAAAAAGCAGCCTATTTGCAGTTAGATCGTGATAGCGTGAAGTATTATGTATTAGAATAGGACATGATCAGTGGCCCTGTTACTTTAGTATGTGCGCATTTTTGTTAGATCATGATAGAGCAGTGCATTTTGTATCAGAATAGGTCATGATAAGTGACCCTGTTGCTTTAGTATGTGCTTATTTGTGTGTGACAATCGGGTGCCCTTTCACTCATGTAGCGATAAATGCGGTTACTTATTAACTAACAATTGTTAAGTTTGCATGGCCTTATACGGCAAAGGGTATCCTACTTGCAGTTAGATTATGATAGCATAATGTACTATGTATCAGAATAGGTCATGATAAGTGACCCTGTTGCTTTAGTATGTGCGCAATTTTGTGTGGCAATCGGGTGCCCTTTTCCCGCAATTAGCGATAAATGGGGTTACTTTGTTAAGTTTGTATGGCCTTATACGAAAATAAACAGCCTATTTGCAGTTAGATCGTGATAGCGTAAAGAATTATGTATCAGAATAGGTCATGAACAGTGGCCCTTTGCTTTAGTATGTGCGCATTGTTTTGTGGCAATCGTGTGCCCTTTTCCCGCATATAGCTATAAATGCGGGTACTTATTAACAAACAATTGTTAAGTTGTTATGGCCTTGTACGGTAAACGACAGCCTATTTGCAGTTAGAGGATGATAGTGTAGTACATTATGTATTGGAATATGCGTGATTGGTACCCAGGGTGCTTTACTTTGTGCGCAGTTATTTGTGAAAATCGGGCCCCCTTTCCCTAATATAGCGAGAAATGCGGTTACTTATTAACAAACAATTGTTAAGTTTGTATGGCCTTATACGGAAATAGGCAGCCTATTTGCAGTTAGATCATGCTAGCATAATGTATTATGTTTCAGAATAGGTCATGATAAGTGGCCCTGTTTGTTTAGCATGTGCGCATTTTTGTGTGGAAATCGGTTGACCTTTTCCCGCATGCAGCTATAAATATGGTTACTTTGTTAAGTTTGTATGGCCTTATACGGCAAAGGGCAGTCTAATTGCAGTTAGATCGTGATAGCGTAAAGTATTATGTATCAGAATAGGTCATGACCAGTGACCCTGTTGATTTAGTATGTGCGCATTTATGTGTGGCAATCGGGTGCCATTGTCTCGCATATAGCTATAAATGCGGGTACTTATTAACAAACAATTGTTAAGTTTGTATGGCCTTATACGGAAAATGGCATCCTATTTGCAGTTAAATCATGATAGCATAATGCATTATGTATCAGAAGAGGTCACGATAAGTGACCCTGTTGCTTTAGTGTGTGCGCATTTTTGTGTAGCAATCGGGTGCCATTTTCTCGCATATTGCTATAAAATCGGGTACTTATTAACAAACAATTGTTAAGTTTGTATGGCCTTATACTGAAATAGGCAGCCTATTTGCAGTTAGATCATGCTAGCATAATGTATTATGTATCAGAATAGGTCATGATAAGTGACCCTGTTTGTTTAGCATGTGCGCATTTTTGTGTGGAAATCGGTTGACCTTTTCTCGCATGCAGCTATAAATATGGTTACTTTGTTAAGTTTGTATGGCCTTATACGGCAAAGGGCAGTCTAATTGCAGTTAGATCGTGATAGCGTAAAGTATTATGTATCAGAATAGGTCATGACCAGTGGCCCTGTTGCTTTAGTATGTGCGCATTTATGTGTGGCAATCGGGTGTCATTTTCTCGCATATAGCTATAAATGCGGGTACTTATTAACAAACAATTGTTAAGTTTGTATGGCCTTATACGGAAAAGGGCATCCTATTTGCAGTTAGATCGTTATAGCATAATGTATTATGTATCAGAGCAGGTCATGGTAAGTGACCCTGTTGCTTTAGTATGAGCGCATTTGTGTGTGTTAATCGGGTGACCTTTCCCTCATATAGCGACAAATGCGGTTACTTATTAACTAACAATTGTTAAGTTTGTATGGCCTTATACGACAAAGAGCAGCCTAATTGCAGTTAGATCATGATAGCATAATGTATTATGTATCAGAATAGGTCACGATAAGTGACCCTGTTGCTTTAGTGTGTGCGCATTTTTGTGTGGAAAAACTGGAAATCGGGTGCCCTTTTCCCACAATTAGCGATAAATGCGGTTAATTTGTTAAGTTGGTATGGCCTTATACGACAAAGGGCAGCCTAATTGCAGTTAGATCGTGATAGCGTAAAGTATTATGTATGAGAATATGTCATGATAAGTGGTCCTGTTTCTTTAGTATGTGCGCATTTTTGTGTGGCAATCAAATGCCCTTTTCCCGCATATACATGTAGCTATAAATGCGGTTACGTATTAACAAACAATTGTAAAGTTATTATCGCCTCATACGGTAAAAGACAGCCTATTTGCTGTTAAATCACGATATAGTAGTGCATTAGGTATTAGAAGAGGTCGTGATAGGTACCCAGGGGGCCTTACGTTGTGCACATTTTTGTGTGGGAAACGGTTGCTCTTTTCCCGCATACAGCTATAAATGTGTTTACTTTGTTAAGTTTGTATGGCCTTATACGGCAAAGGGCAGCCTAATTGCAGTTAGATCGTGATAGCGTAAAGTATTATGTATTGGAATAGGCCATGACCAGTGGCCCTGTTGCTTTAGTATATGCGCATTTTTGTGTGGCAATCGGGTACCCTTGTACGGTACAAGACTGCATATTTGCAGTTAGATGATGATAGCGTAGTGCATTATTTATTGGAATAGGTCGTGATTGGTACTCAGGGTGCTTAACATTGTGCGCGTTTATTTGTGAAAATCGGGCACCCTTTCCCTCATGTAGCGATAAATGCGGTTACTTATTAACTAACAATTGTTAAGTTTGTAAACTTTGTATGGCCTTATACGGAAAAGGGTAGCCTATTTGCAGTTAGATCATGATAGCATAATGTATTATGTATCAGAATAGGTCATGATAAGTGGCCCTGTTTCTTTAGTATGTGCGCATTTATGTGTGGCAATCGGTGCCCTTTTGCCGCGTATTGCTATAAATGCGGGTACTTATTAACAAACAATTATTAAGTTGTTATGGCCTTGTACGGTAAAAGACAGCCTATTTGCAGTTATATGATGATAGTGTAGTGCATTATGTATTGGAATAGGTCGTGATTGGTACCCAGGGTGCTTAACATTGTGCGCGTTTATTTGTGAAAATCGGGCACCCTTTCCCTCATATAGCGATAAATGCGGTTACTTATTAACTAACAATTGTTAAGTTTGTATGGCCTTATACGGAAAAGGGTAGCCTATTTGCAGTTAGATCATGATAGCATAATGTATTATGTATCAGAATAGGTCATGATAAGTGGCCCTGTTTCTTTACTATGTGCGCATTTATGTATGGCAATCGGGTTCCCTTTTCGCGCAATCAGCGATAAATGCGGTTACTTAGCTTGTTAACGAATACTTGTTAAGCGCCTTATACTGTAAAGGGGCAGCCTATTTGCAGTTAGATCAGACTAGAGTAGAATATTGTGTATCATACCAGGCGATGGTAGATGCCCTTGTCTTTTAGTTTGTGCGCATTTCTGTGTACCATTTGGTCGCATATAGCGACTTTAGCAGGCAAGTGGTTAAATTTAGATAGTCGTATATGCAAAAATTGAGTCTTATTGCAGTTAGATTGCGATAACATAGTCTATGTTGTTTCAATATAGAACGTGAGGGGTGACCTGATTTCTTCCGATTGTGCGCATCTCTGTGTAAGACTCGGGTACCCTACGCCCACATGTAGCGATGAATGTGGTTACCTATTACGATGGAAGCGGCACAAAAGGGGTTAACCTTGTGAACATGTTGTTAATATTTTTGGACGAAGAGCATCAGTATATTGTCTGGAGAATGAATATTTGAAATTTGGATCCATTTCAAGCGCATTACCGTTCAAATCGGCCAGTAACGTATATCAGTAACGTAGGTAACGGGTCGCGGTGGTCGCGGGTCGCGGCTACCTATCACCAAATAAGATCTCGCTATATATATATATATATATATATATATATATATATATATCTGATTGTCTGTCATATATCGTTCGGCTTTTGTATTGTTTGAATGCTTCCCACTTTTGTATATACGCGCATCCGGCATCTTGAATAAAACATCTATCGAGATCAGAAGTGTCGACCATTTATCACACAACATCCAGGTATAATGGGGATTAATCGATACATATTAGTTGGCGACGAGGATAAACAATAATGTCATTGTCCACTGTCGGCCAGGTGGGAGAGTTTATCGCCGAGGAGGAAGATTGGGAGCAATATATTGAGAGAATTGAACATTATTTTGTGGCCAACGAAATAAAGGATGATGCGAAAAAACGATCTATATTGCTCTGTGTATGCGGTAAACAATGTTACAAACTGGTCCGTGATATATTAGCTCCACAAAAACCCAAGGACTTGAAGTTTGATGAAATTGTGGAATGTATAAGGAAACATAAATATCCAAAACCATCCCCCATTTTCAAGAGATATGAATTCAACAGCCGTTATAGAGCTGAAGCTGAGAGCGTAGTTGACTATGTTGCAGCTTTGAGACATATAGCGGATGGATGTGAGTATGGTGATAACCTGGAGGAGATGCTACGAGACCGTTTAGTAGTTGGGATACGTCAAAACCGAATACAGAGACGACTATTGGCAGAAAAGAAATTAATTTTCAAAACGGCATTGGATATTTCAATTGCAATGGAAACTGCTGATAAACAATCTGAAGTGTTATGTACAAAATCGAAGGAAAGTGTCGAAAAACAAGATGTCAAAAATGTTCGAACGGATACAAGACCAAAATTTGGGACAAAAACAAAATTTTCGAATTCACCGAAAATAAATAAACCATGCCACAGATGCCTATCTAATTTTCATGGACCGGATTCATGCCTTTTTAAGGAGAGTGAGTGTTTTCGGTGCCGATCAATTGGCCATATTCGAAAAGCATGCAGAACAAAGAAAAGTAACAGTAACTCTAGACACACTTATAAAAATTCGGCAAATGTTGTTGATGTGAAAAATTCCGACTCAGATACCGACGAAGAAACGCAGTGGTTGTATCGGGTGAACGAAAATAAAATTGAGCCAATTATTGTTGATGTAAAAATACATGGAAAAATGATAGAGATGGAATTGGACACTGGTGCTTCGGTGTCGTTGATGGACAGAGATGCATACAAGAAATTAGCGGGAAAAGTTCTTTTCGAAAAGACGCAAATGAAATTAAAAACATATACAGGGTCTTCAGTTAAAGTATTAGGAAAAGTTGAAGAAGAAATTTGGTATGATGGAGAGATGTTCAAGTTGCCGTTGATTATTGTGGAAAAAGGACCGACGTTGCTTGGACGTAACTGGTTAAAACATATCCAGTTAAAATGGAATGAACTGAATGTCAACCTTATACAGAATAATACAGCTGTTGAATCTTGTCAGACTGAAGAAGACAATCTTACGAAGAAATGTGACATATTTCGCGATGAACTTGGTACATTCAAAGACGTTGAGGCGAAAATCTACATTGATAAGGATGCGACTCCCAAGTATTTTCGGGCACGTCCGATACCATACGCCATGAAGGAATTGGTAGACGAGGAACTGAATAAATTGGAGAGACTAAATGTGATCAAACCTGTTGATTCATCGGAATGGGCGAGTCCAATTGTTGTTGTTCCGAAAGGGAAAAATAAAGTCCGTATTTGTGCAGATTATAAAGTGACCATTAATAACCATTGCAAACTTGATCCTTACCCAGTTCCGAGAATCCAGGATATTATTTCATCTTTGTCAGGTGGTAAAAAGTTCACATAACTTGATTTATCAATGGCGTACCTTCAATGTCCTTTACATGAAGATTCGAAAAAGTTTACTACTATAAATACACATAGAGGGCTATATATTTATAACAGAATGCCATTTGGTTACAAATCAAGTGGGCCTATCTTTCAGAGACATATTGAGAACCTATTGAAAGATATTCCCAATTGTGTTGTATTCCAAGATGATATTCTGTGTACTGATCCAAATGATTCATCTCACATTAAAACACTTAAATTAGTGTTGGATAGGCTTTCAAAGGCTGGTTTGCGAGTTAATAAAGGGAAATGTCAATTTATGCAAGATTGCGTTGTTTACTTGGGTCATGAAATTAGTGCAAAAGGTGTCAGTCCAGTACAGGACAAAGTGGATGCCATTAATAAGTGCCCAAGTCCGGAGAGTGTTGCTCAATTAAAAGCTTTTCTTGGGATGTTGAATATTATCGGAAGTATATTCCAAATTTGGCTCAGATTCTAGGACCATTACACATAAAGGTCAAACGTGGGTTTGGGGTGAAAGACAAAAAACAGCATTTGATTCTGCTAAGAAGGCTCTTGTCTCTGCCGAGGTACTTACTTTATTTGACATAAATAAGAAAATTATTGTTGCTTGTGATGCTTCATCAGTTGGTATTTCTGCAGTGTTAAGCCATGTAATGTCAGATGGGTTAGAAAGGCCAGTTGTTTTTGCTTCGCGTGCATTATCGTCTCCTGAGCAAAACTACAGTGTTGTTGATAAAGAGGGATTATCGGTAATGTTTGAAAAAATTTCATGCATATTTGTATGGTGCAAAAGAACCTTTTATCATATACAGTGATAATAAAGCATTAATTACTTTATTTGGAGAATCAAAGTGTGTACCAGAGACTGCATCAATGAGGATAAAAAGGTGGTCAGTGTTGTTATCAGGATACAATTACAAAATTGTTCATCGACCTGGTTATAACAACTGTAATGCTGATGCACTTAGCAGACTGCCTTGTGATGGTGAAAAACCAGACCCATCTGATTGTGATGGTCCTGATTGTTCAGCAGGATATGTAAATCTGATGGAGTTGATTGATTCACCCGTTACAAGCAGTCAGATAGCTAAGTGGACAAACCAGGATGCTGTATTGTCAAAAGTCAAACAATTCATATTATTGGGCTGGCCTTGCAATGCCAATGTAGAATTAAAATCATATGTAAATAGAAAAGATGAGCTCAGTATTGAAGATAATTGTGTCATTTGGGGTTCAAGAGTGATTGTGCCAGCAAGAGCTCAATCAAAGATGTTATCATTATTGCATGATTCTCACCCAGGCATGGTTGGTATGAAAGCTATAGCAAGGTCTTATATTTGGTGGCCCAATTTGGATTCTGATATAGAGCAATATGTAAGAAAATGTCCTACTTGCCAAAACATGGCTAAGTTACCTCCTAAGGTTAATGTAAGTCCCTGGGATATCCCCAAAAGACCTTGGTCGAGAATTCATATTGATTATGCTGGTCCAATTAACAACAAAATGTTTCTTGTGATTGTTGATACATATAGCAAATGGCTGGAAGTAAAAATCACAAATTCATGTAATTCTGAATCCACTATTGAAAAACTTAGAGAAGTATTTTCATGTCATGGATTGCCTAATACCATCGTGTCAGATAATGGGTCATGCTTTACAAGTTCAGAGTTTGAACAATTTGTTGAAAAGAATGGCATAAAACATATTCGCACTTCGCCATTTCATCCGGCATCTAATGGTCTTGCCGAGAGAGCTGTGCAATCTTTTCAACGAGGTTTAAAGAAATTTACATCAGGCTCACTAAGTACTAGAGTTTCAAGGTTTCTATTTGGACATAGAATAACACCACATTCAACTACTGGTGTGGCTCCATCCACTTTACTCATGGGTAAAACCTTGTTGTCGCCTTTAACAAAGCTTTCACCCTCACTGAGTGATAGGATGGAGGACAAGGCTTCAGTTTATAAGGAAAGTTCTGATAATTTTAGAAATTTCAAAGAGTGAGAGGCTGTATATTGTAGAAATTATGCTTCTGGTCCTAAGTGGATACCTGGTGTTATAATAAGTAAAGTTGGCAATGTAATGTATGATGTTGATCTTAATTCAGGTCGTGTTGTCAGTAAGCATGCAAATCAATTACGACATAGAGACATAGTTTTAGAGGAGACAAATGTAAATGTAGATTGTGAGTTCAATGTTCAAAGTAAATGTATTTCTGATGATTTATCTGATGCAATTATACCGCCAATTGTTGACGACAGTTTACAGCAATCACATGGTTCAGAGATGTCTCCAATTGTTGATATAAATGAAAATGGTATTAGCAATTCAGAAAAGTCTGTTGTGCATTGTGATCAAAATTTTGATAGCAAAATTGAGACTCAGTTAAGACGAACAAGTAGGAAATCGAGAAAACCAGATAGACTTGATTTATAAATGTTGTCTACTTTAGCATCACCATTACACACATGTATTGATTAATATTTGTTAGGGGAGGATAGTTGTCATGTATCGTTCCGCTTTTGTATTGTTTGAATGCTTCCCACGTTTGTATATACGCACATCCGGCATCTTGAATAAAACATCTATCGAGATCAGAAGTGTCGACCATTTATCACACAACATCCAGGTATAATGGGGATTAATCGATACATATTATTGTCGCACAAAGCTTTTCAGATCAGTTCAGGCAATTATTTTACCATATTAAAATGGTAATAAGATTACTTAGAATAGGTATGCAAAGTTAGTGTCTCAAGTTGCTTGGTATAACCAAGTTAACGTACATGGTATAACGCGGTACAAGGCGCGGTGGGACCGAAACCACCAGCCGCGAACCATTGAACGTACCAAGGTATACCCTGGTATATACGAAAGTACATCCTCGGACATGTAACCGATATTAGCGTAACGATACAGATGGTGTCTATCTAATTCTCTGGCAAAGTTTTTCAGGTCAGATACAGTCAATTATTCTACAATATAAGATGGTATTAAAGGCACGGGCGGCGTTCGTTGCAGAAATATTCATATTTTTTTCAAATCGCCATCAACAGAAGGAATATTAAAAAATATATAGTTTTTTTCATATGCCAAACATAATCAGCGCGTAAATAGTATATTGTCGTCAAGACGTACGATGGTGTACGTAACAAGAGCCTGCTCGTGTTACAGTAGTTTTGCTGCTGTTTACACAACAGCGCAATTCTATTGGTTAATCACACACAACTGATATAAACGCTCTTTGTTATTTCAATATCAGGATATAAACAAAAGCCAGGTTCTGTAACGTTGTTTTGCTTTTGTTTACATAACAAAGGAAAACATTTAACAATAACATACTGTTTATGCCATATTTCGGATTGGTATAAGAACAAGGTCTGTCTATATTTTTCTATTATTTCTGTTTATGGCGGTTTTTGGCGTAGGTGAATATTTTAACAGCATACCCACCGCCAACTCCGCCCGTATCGTTAAGAATACTTAGAATAGGTATGATAAGTTAAAAGTGTATCAAGTCGTCTGGTATAGCGTGGCACAAGGCGCGGTGGGACCGAAACCACCGGAGTATACCTGGTATATACCCAAGTAAATCCTCGTACCTATACCCGAGATAACGGAGGTCATTTGGGCATTTTACAAGGGCATTGTCCCCATGCATACATGCCATGGTGCACGTACCCAAATATCTACTAAAGTGCTTTACCATTAAAATTTGAGACAACAAATTGGAGGTCAATACTTGCACATGCGATTACCTAAGGTGTTAAACTCTTCTTGAATTAGTCGACTTAGTTACATGTATAACAATATGCTTGTCCCATTATGTTGTCCCAATTGTTTTGCACTGGTTAAGTAACAACATAAGATTTTCTTCTCACAAAAAGATACAGAAAAAACATAAACTACTCCCATAAACTGTGCGATTGTGAATAGAGTTATCGCTCGTGTTTGTACCATGGTAAAGCACCCTACTATGGTAAAGTACCCTGGTATAACATGGTAGTACCATTGTGATTTTGTATATGTCAAAGTCACGTACCAGCCTCCTGTTATTTGAATCCCGAATAACATTTAAAACAGGTGTGTAAATCCTTATACCGACTGACCGCTCGTATGAATCCCGAATAACATTTAAAACAGGTATGTAAATGCTTATACCGACTAACCGCTGGTGTGAATCCTCAATAACATTTAAAACAGGTGTGTAAATCCTTATACCGACTAACCGCTGGTATGAATCCCGAATAACATTTAAAAGTAGTGCATTTTTGCTTTTACTCTTAACATCCACCACACCGTTAGAGCCGGATTATGTTGCGTGGTATTCATTTCATTCCGTGATTATAGGCGGATGTACGTCCCGGTGCTCTATAATTTATTTTGTTTGTCAATATGGTTCTTTGAATAGTTTAAGTATACCACCTAGG
Organism: Siphonodentalium dalli; assembly: GCA_032622095.1. Taxonomy (NCBI): domain Eukaryota; kingdom Metazoa; phylum Mollusca; class Scaphopoda; order Gadilida; family Siphonodentaliidae; genus Siphonodentalium; species Siphonodentalium dalli. The sequence continues at coordinate 89,583,749 of CP136068.1, forward strand.
CTGCGATGCAATCACCCTGACCACTTGATATAGATACTATGTATTGGTTTACTTCTCAAGTTCCTGTACCAGCGGCATGGAATATAAAGTTAAAATTGACTTCCCAGCGTTCGTGCTCGTTATGAGTACTGTCAGTATCATTTGTTTGTATTGCTTTTGGTGAGTCCCAATACGATTCTCCGCGGGAGCCCCTTGAATAACGACCGTGTGTGGACATTGGATATTACTTTGTTCTTTAATTACCCACTATTTGTTGCGTATATATAAGCCTATGCACTCGACTAGTAGATAGATACCCCCTGTTCATTTTTATCATCCTCTCATTTCATATCATATTATATATATTCTAGCATTTGCGAGAAAATATGTTTGATTTTATATTCAGACCCAGGGGGAGTCGCACAAAAGTTTTATCATACAGGGCCGGGGCGTGTGGGTCCAAAGAGGCCCGAGAAAAATGAGTTTGTGCAAATTTTTTTCTATTCACATTTTTGCCCTTGTTTTCAAATATATTCATTAATAATTGTGTTCTAAGGCAGGTTATGGCCTTTACAGACACTTAGGAACAGGGTAGTTATAAGATATAAGTAATACAGGGGAGATCTTCCAAAAACATACCTATAACGGGCGGGGTAGGTGCATCTCAAAGGCCTGAAAAAAATTGTTTGTGCAAATTTGTTTTCAACCCATATTATGGACATTGTTTTAAGTTGTTTTCACTAATAAATGTGTTCTAACATAGATTATGACCTTAACCAACACTTAAGAACATATGTAGGTATAAGATAAAGCACTCTCTGGCGCCAAATAAAAGTGATGACTGAATATGAGTGCTGGTTTGCATTTCACCTCAAATTAATATTGAATAGTGCCTGATAGTGCTGGCATTTTCACTCTGGAATGTCTAATGACCAAATAATACTAGTGCTGCAGAGTGCTGGCTAACAAAATACCTCAAATTAAAACATAAACATGCTAGCCTGTTTATTGGCTCCAAAGAGTGATACTTATATACGATATAACTGTCATTGCAGGTATGGCTATAAGGTGTTCTGATATGATGGTTGGTGGCACCTTTTTGGGAACAACAGTGAAGAATAATAATAAACAATCTATTGTGGCAGATATTTTATACTTAGTCATCAAGATAATAAAATGCAGTTCATTATTATCTAATTTGCTTACAGTATGCTTAAACTGTAATGCTGTAATTGTATAATCAGACTAAACATGTTGAATCATGTGTCATTTGTTTTTTATAAAAATATCTTGTTTTAATTTGGATTATCCCCCTTCTATCAGGTTGTATCAAAATACAGGAACACTTGGAATCTGCCAGAAACGGACCAATTTAAAACTTACCTTTGAATCTGTTTGATGTGGTCTTATTTTAGGGGGTGGGTCCAAAAAAATCAGGCGGAAAAAAATAATTGTTTTGCACAAAAAGGGTGGATGGGTAGCAAAGGGGCTGTAATTTTTTTTTTGGGCCCTGTATGTGTAAATTTGTTCACGCCCCCCCCCCCCCTGTCAGACCCGCGGTTTTATTGAGAGATAGTTATCTCTTCGCCGGGTAGCTTTTAATAAGGTGGCGGCACTTTATGGTTGTGTGCCTGTATGTGTCCGGGTGTCATGCAGCGGAGACGATAGGGAGTATACGGTACAGTGGCGTATTCCCGAGCACCTGGTTGAAGGGGTGGTGCTTCATAAACGGCACCCGTTTGAGACTACTCCTCAACCGATTATAATAGTAACAGAAGCGCCAGAGGACGCTGAGATGAAGAGATTGACACATATTGGTGCCAGGTTAATCCCGTGTTTGCTTTTTTTGGCAACCGTTATTGGGATTTGTGTCCGGCCGGTGCTAAATATTATGTGAGTGCAGGGTGTATATAAATCCATGAGACTTAAAAAGATTATTCATCATTTTGTAATCATGCCGGGTTCGCATTTGTTCATTGTACGTATTGTTTCCCCCACAAATATATTATATGTGTGCACATTATTGAATAAAATACATGAAAAAAAAAACCCCAAAACAAAAAACAAAACGAAAACAAAAACAAAACCAATATCACAATACCAAAGATAACTTGCGGCGTCGTATATTAACTGCCGCTCGTGATAGCTTGGCCCCCGTGAGGCATATACCGACGATGAACCCATTCCCTTGCCCACATATATTGAGCGTCTCTGTACCCCCGGTACCGGCAAATACCATGTCTACCTCATTATCGCCCCCCTATGTATATTCCACCCCATTGGCGTTAGCCTTACGCCCGGACACGCCATAGCGAGTTTTAGATGTTCGTATATTCCCATAGCCCCACCCCTGCCCCTGCCCACAAATATCGAGCCTCCCTGTACCGCGGTAGTGCCATCTATTCCCCCCACCTTAATCTAGTATTCCCCCACCTCCCTTGGTATTAGCCGTACGCTGTTTGTGCCTTACATACCGTTAGTTACTAGTCCTTGCTCATTTTCCCAAGTCCTTTCTCCAGGCCGGTATGCCCCCAAAAATATATATTACTACTATCATCATCATGATCATCATCATCACCACCATCATCGGCAACATCATCATCATCATCATCATTGTCGTCGTCAACATCGCCACCACTATCGTCATCATCATTCATCATCAACATCATTATCATCATCATCATCATCATCATCATAATAGTAATAATAACCATCATCATCAACATCATCACCATCGTCGTCGTCGCCATCGTCATCATCATTATCATCATCATCAACGACGTCAACAACAACATCATAATCATCCTCATCATCGCCATAGTCATGATCATTGTCTCGTCGCTCCGTTGCCATCATCGTTATCGCGGTTGTATGTGATTGTCACCATTATCGTTATAATCATCATCATCGTCATTATCATCTCCGTCATAGTCGCTGTCTTTGTCATCGACTAGGCTTGTCGTTTAGATTATTTAATCCTAATCTCGTGAGTATAGCAAGTTGTTTCAGAGTGCTTCTGTTTTCACTTTGAAGCAAGTCTATGAACTTGTCATTATTCGGTTGCTCGTGATATAGTTTTTGTAAGTGTTTACAGCATATGTCGGTCAATGACTCGCATTGTGGGGGAATTTGTTGCTTTTAGACCAACAGTAGCATATTTTTCTATATTTAGTCCAAATGGTAGTCTGAAATCTATATAGAACTGGAACTTTTTCAACGTTTGAGGTATCAGGTGGCAATTTCCAACAGTGGGAAAGTTTGATGCACCAGCCAGATAGATCCAAACCCTAGGGGTGCAAATGGTATTGCACAAACATGGGAGTTTGGTCTGGTTATGAAAATGTCAACAGGAAATCTGGTCCTTGTGGCTTATAATTAATTGGCTGTATAGATTAAAATGGCGTTCGTTCTCGTACGATCGCGTTAATCGACAGAATATCTTCGCACTCTCCTGTGTCCGGAGCTTCTTGAAAGATGCATGTGAACAGAACGGTAAATAGATCTTATCCATATTGGAAATGAATGGCAAATCATTATGGGTATGCGAACATAAAGCATAGCCAAGTTCGCCAGCCTTTGTCCATCGGATATCGGCGAGGGTAAGTGGTGCGGAATAATTATTTCAACCACAGTGTCGGAAAAATCAAGAAGAAGTTTCTGCAAAGTGGTGGTTTATTTATTACTGGTGGATCAGCCTTTTGTGAATTGTTCACGGTCGTCACGATATTGAAACAATTCGTTCGCTGTTCATAATAATGGTGGCGGTGTTCCGCAGCGAAGAATAGAGACCTTTCGCAAAACTCACGTTTACGATTACGGATACGGATATGGTACTACGTCACCAACATTTGTGTACTTTCTAATCGTTGTCGTATTTTACTATCCGCAATAACGGTTACGATTTCATGGTTTCTAATAAGCTCAAATAACACCTGAAATTTATGTTCTGCAATATATCACTTTACTCCGTTCGAGACTGTATATGTATATCATGTACACCATCCAGTTGTATTGATCTACGACCTCGATATGCTGTTTAGATTGTCAATCACTGTACTCGTCGTCGTGAATCTCGAGCTTCCCGCGAAATAAGATCGCTATTCACAACGGATAGTAATCACTGGCTGCGACACAATACTTTGCAGTAATATATAGAAGTGCACTATGAAACCAGTCGCCAAAAATACACGACTGACATGGATTTGGTACTATAAGAATATTTGGCACACCCATGCACCGACATCACCGTGTCGACTTTGTTTCGATTTGATAGGGCCAAATCAGAAGTGATGCACATCAGCGAGCACAGCAACCTTATGTCTGATTTCCTACACCCAAAGAGGTGATAGGCCTGGATAGGATAGGATATTTTATTTCCAATACACAGAGAGACGTGGCGACAGGGGAGGGGGTGTCTCAACCTCCAACTTTGGTCAAAATTGTCAACAGTTGGAAATTTCATACCTGACACAACATTAGTTGGAAATTTTCCACCAACAATAGGTTGAAAATGTTCTTGTAGTTTCATTTTCAAGCAACTTATTGTGGGGAATTTTATTGTTTTTGGACCAATATTTGCATATTTTCCTTCTTTTGATAAAAATTTTGGACTGAAATGGCCATCAGTTAGAAATTTTCCAACCTTAGGGGTGTCAGGTTGGAAATTTCCAACACTTGGAAAGCTTGTGTCCTGGTCCCTCCCCGTGGCCAGTCAAAAACTTCTAGTTAATTTAAGAAAATAATATTGTCCTATATTTGGTCAAAATTGTCACTGGAATTGTCATCAGTTGGAAATTCCCAACTCTATGAATGATTGAGTCTCGTCTAGATGCCAGGATTTTGCGATTTTCTTGTTCACATTTAAAAAAAACTTTCGCCCGGTGTGTCCTGGTCCCTCCCCGTGGCCAATAAAAAACTGCTAATGAGTTTAAGAAAACAATATTTTATTACATTTGGTAAAAATCGTTGACTGAAAATTTCCAAACTAAGGGAGAGTATGAGGTTTGAAATTTCCAACACTAGGAAAACTTGAGGTCAGTCTAGATGCTAGGATTTTGCGATTTTCTTGTTTAGTTTTCACAATTTTCTCACATCGGGCCGAACAACCATGGTCGGCCCGGTGGGTCCTGGTCTATTACCCGTAGTCGTGTGCACACCCCAACGGAAACCCTCTAGCCACGTCCTTGCACATACATATTACATAATAATGATGACAATTATGGATAATTCTGTCATAAATTGTGGGGGATGGCATAATCTGGCTTGACTGTCTTCCTGCCGAACTCGCATTGAAATGAAATTGCGGACTGAGAGGGTCTTGAAGTGGTGGCGTCGTGGTTGATGTGAGGTCCAAATTTAGGAACCGCTCTTCCCCCATCAGCATAACGCCTATCAGGTCATCCATGATAACAACGAACTGAATTTCCACCACATATGACCTGGCATTTATACCTGTATTGCCATAATATATCACGAGAATCCCGGGTCGTACGTTGTGACTGGTCGAATTATTGACAATATAAACAGGTCATGATTATCGCATTGTTGCAAATGAGACGATAAGTGAAGTATTGCGGGACTGTATACCAAACACACGCTTTGAGTTGTAAAAGTGGTACGAAATAATGATGGTACGTGTTCGTCAAAACTCTTACGCGAAGTCGTTGTGCAAAAGGACTTTTTGGCCATACGGATAGACTTAAGACTACGAATAGCTATCCGTATTCTTAATCGTAAACGTGAGGATGCGAAGGGTCTCTAATCCCAGCGGTTCGCCGCTACAATTATAAGCGAAACTCTGAATGCCTGCTAATCCGGGTATAGCTAAAACGCTGAACCAGCAGCTGATCAGCAGGTTATCACCTAAAATGCTGATCAGCAGATTTCCCGATTTCAGTTTAACTGAAAATATAACGACGATGGTCGGTTGTAGGTTGTGTAAATGACACGTAATATAAGTGTTATATGCCAGTACAGGAAGGGGACACATTTTTACCACCCGCCATAGCCGTTCAGAAGTTCAAAATCCAGTTCAGAAGTACGGCGGCTGCAGTTCAACAGATTATCGCGAACGCAGTTTAACTCAATTGTAACGAAGTTAACACAGTTTAGGTTGTGCAAATGATTTTTATATAATGGGCCATAACCAGGTACATGGATAGAAATCCCGTTCTGCAGCAGTTCAGCAGAATCTCCAAAACTCAGTTTAATTGATTTTTAGCGAAAATATTCAGGTGTAGGTGATGCAAATTACCTGTAATCGATGGGCCATAACCATGTACATGGATATAAAACTATTCATGGCCGACCTCCATCCCAGTTCAGCAGTTCAAAATCCCGTTCAGCAGTTCATATCGAGCAGTTCAGAAGATTCCCCCAACGCAGTTTAACCGAATTTTAACGAGGATATTCGGGTATATGTTGTGCAAATGACTTTTTATAGATGGTCCATCAGGAAATACAGGAAGAAAACACGATTTGACCGACCTACACACAGTTCAGCAGTTCAATATCCCGTTCATCACTTTATCTGGAGGAGTTCAGCAGAATCTCCAAAACTCAGTTTAACCGATGTTTGACGAATGTAGACTGGAATATGATGTGCAAATGATTTGTAACCAATGGGCTATAACTAAACACATGGAGAGAAAACCATTTCGCCGACGTCCACCCAGTTCAGCAGTTCAAAATCCAGTTCAGCACTTTACCGGGAACAGTTCAGCAGAATCCACCGAACGCAGTTTAACCGATTTTTAACGAATGTAGACTGGAATATGTTGTGCAACTTTTTATCGATGGTCCAAAATGAAATACAGAAAGAAAACACGTTTCGATCGGACTAACCCCCCCCCCCCCCCCAGTTCAGCAGTTCAAAATCCCGTTCAGCACTTTAACAGGAGAATTAAGTTAAACAGAATCTCCAAAAACTCAGTTCAACCGATTATTAACGAAGATATTCGGGTATATGTGATAAAAATGACTTATAATCGATGGCCCATAACAAGATACATGGAGAGAAAACCATTTGGCCGACGTCCACCCCAGTTCAGCAGTTCAAAATCCCGTTCAGCACTATATCGTAAACAGTTCAGCAGATTCTCCAAAACTCATTTTAACCGATTTTTAACGATGTAGACTGGAATATGATGTGAAAATGACTTTCTGTCGATGGTCCATCAGGAAATACACGAAGAAAATACGAATTGACCTACCTTCACCCCAGTTCAGCAGTTCAAAATCCCGTTCAGCACGTTATCTGGAGAAGTTCAGCAGAATCTCCAAATCTCAGTTTAACTTATTTTTAACGAAAATATTCGGATGTAGGTGATGCAAATGACTTGTAATTGATGGGACATAACCAGGTACATGAATAGAAAACTATCTGGCCGACGTCTACCCCAGTTCAGCAGTTCAAATTCCTGTTCAGCACTTTACCGGGAACAGTTCAGCAGAATCCACCGAACACAGTTCAACCGATTTTTAACGAGCATAGTCGGGTATATATTGTGCAAATGACTCTGAATACCTGCTAATCCCCGTCGCTTCAAATCTCGGCGGAAAAATGAAGCAATCTCTCGCTTAAGGGTCTATTCACATTGCACACGCGCTGGCGATTAATCGCCGCGTTTTTTAAGGTCGAGCGGCTCTACATGCGTTCGATTGCATTACTTCCTCCCAGTGCAGCCCCCCCCCCAACAGGGGCGGGGGTCTGACGAAAGAAATCATACACATGGCTGGAGTGGGTGGGTGATAAAGTACTTTTGGTAGGGGTGACCACATGCATGTTGACACATCAACTTAAATTTCCTCGGTAAGATTAAAATTAGGTATCATGTCTACTCAGGTATTTTGAGTACTGGGCCCGGACCATGCCATCACAATGACACCACCTTTGAGCGAACAATTTATAAGTAGCTGGATAAATCTTTACTATAGGACTAACATATAAATAAGGGGGTTCAATTCCATGCAGATGGGAATAAATATGCATATTTGACTCCAACATGAAACGCATAAAACACAATATAGTACGATCACGCTGGCTACATGAGTTTTATGCAGAGGCCCTTGGGGAAAATTACTAAAATATTAATATAGACTATATCAGTGTCTATATTAGTATTTTAGTAATTTTCCCCAGGGGCCTGTGGTTTTATGTACATAATTGTTATTATCAATCAAAATTATCAGAAGTGTACGATTCAAGTGTTCGATCATATCTTTCAAACTTTTACTTATATAAGCTGAGTTTGACACAAATCGTCTGTCTGTATACTAATAGAGCTCTTTTATAACAGGTACACTTAAACATATGATATCCAGGGGAAGGAGGGGATGGGATCCCAAATGTGTTGGAGGAAAACAATAGGAGGGATGGTGGACCCATTGTTGGGATGGAGTTTTATCATCAGCCCTGTGTACGAACGATTTTTGTTTTTGCATACCCCCCCCCCTCCAATCATCGGTTGCTCATTGATATAGCCGATGGCAACAATGACAGTGTGGCACTAGAATTGATGAACCACTACGAGTCAAATAAGTACAAATGACAATACGTGACGGGACTCTGAATTCGACCTTAAGAGTCAAACACGCGTCGTTTAAGGTCGAATTCTTTCGCTAGGATTTTGAGCAATTGATTTCAATTTCATCGTCATTGATCGCACATGCTAAACGGCACACGTATGTCAATTGTGGCCAAATATTTGACCCATTATGTGAATGTTCTATCAGTAATAGTTGATTCAGTTGCAAAATGCTGGCCAGTCGGGACTTATCAGCAGTCGAAAATTCGGAAATTAATTTTGTGGTTGCCAGGAATGGCACACATTGTTGGGAGGGATTTTTATTTTAAACCCTGTGTACGAATGATTTTTTTTTTTTTGCAGAACCCCACCCCAATCATCGATTGTTCATTGGCATAGCCGGTGGCAAAAATGACAATGTGGCATTAGAATTGATGAACCACCATGAGTGAAAGAAGTACAAATGACAATAAGTGATGGTACTCAGAATTCTCAGAAGCTTCAATTCAGACACATCTGTATATGCCAACCCTTGGTATAGATGGGATTGCATCATTGGTTACCATAGCAACCAGTCTGCCTCTATTATTATCCGCATTATCATGAATTCCAGAGAAAGTAAAGAACGATTTCAGCTTTGTTGCATCTGTAGTATGCCAAAATGTACCAACAGTATTTTCCAACTGCAATAGTGTTGCGACATTCATTGTATACACGTGTTATTATACATGTATGTCCAATTTGAATCCTTATTATGGAAACATAGTATATAAGTAAGTGATAATACACTGGCATAGTTGAAACTTCCAAAATGTTATTCAAATTCAAACATCCAGTGTCAATGTCAATTTTACAAACAGAGCCTCGATGTATGTCTTGCAAGTATATTACCATTGGCCCACATTGGCATTTCTTCCTCCGGGTAAGTGCTTTTGTATAGTGTATAATTTTATTCGCGACCAGATTTACGATCATAACAATAACTTGCCAAGAATGCAACAGATCCAAACGAAGTGCGTGAAAATCAGAAACATAAAATTTTGTCTGTTTCGTCATCACTCAGGTGCCTGCATAGTTTGGTCTGCAACTACGCTATCGCTATCGACATTGTCCAACTATTCAGATTATTTCGAGTAGATTGTTATCACGGAATCGATACAATATTCATGTTTCGCTGGCACAGTCAGCTGCAGACAACGTGTTTACTTCCGCGTCAGACACAAAACATTCCACGATACCTATATTTACGTACTAAACAACTAACCCGCCTCATGGCGTCAAACGTATATACGTATACCAAACAACCAAACAGTTAAAATAGTTCACACCATTTGTCTGCTCTTATCCTGCTATATCCACCATTTTCCATCAAACTTTTGTGGTGGGTCCCCGATTGCAATTGGACAAAAAATGTATTGGAGGGATGGGTGTCCGAGAGCAGACAGGAGAAAATATGTCTTCCGTGGTGGTGGGTCCCCAAAATTAAAAATTAAAATATTTCAACCTTGTACCATGCAGTCCCCCCATATGGTTTGGCTAACAAAAATCTGGAAATGGCTAAACTTTTGGTTACTGCAAGTAGCTTTTTTGGAGCCAGCTCTTATAGCCGAAATTTTTTACGACAAATTTACTATAAGGGTTAGAACTTGTTCCGGTTATAACTCCATAACCTTAATCGAACAAGAGATTATAATTAAATAATAAAGACAAGTGATCTCCAGTTATTCCACATCAGGCAGGTGGAATCTGCAAACAAAAACATTTCCAAACAACAAACAGACTGGGTGGTTCGAGGTCACACCAAATACGTTATGTTAGTGGGTTAGTGCTGTTGAATATGTTCTTGTTCTCAGGGCAGGCACATATTTCAGTTAAATTGTTTACATATTGTGATTACAAATTAAGACTTGTAACTGTGGTATTCAATTATTGTTGTCTTTACTTACTGACTGACGTATATATAATATATATAACTGGTTTACAGCAATTGAGCTTGAGCCCCATCCAACGTCATCTGACACAATGCGACTACTATATATGAGCATCATAACTATGCACACAACTCCTTTCCGTCTGAACTACCCACTATACCTCACGTTTTTGGGGACGGGCTGTAGCCAAAGGGGAGAAGACATCATATAAGCCATCGGGCTTGTTGCTTGATCCCCGTTTCAATATGTTACTACTTCTATTTAAAATGTTTGTGTCGTTTGTATAGTATGTTATTTGTTTGGAATTGGAAATAAAAATAGATTTACACTAAATATGTGATGTACGTTTTTGCCGGTCAACATATATATAAAAGATTAATAAGGATACATCAATATATTTTAATTATATCACGTGGTGTGTGTGTGGTTACCTTTGCATCATTTCTGAGTATAATATGCCTCTATTTATAGCGTCTATAAATAACAAAGCATATGCGTCACGAGGTTGGGCACTCGTATGATATACATGAAGCCCAGCTGTATAGCTATAGTTGACTGAATCTATGGTTCATGTTTCGTCGCTTAGAATATATTATCTTCGAATGTAAAACGTATGTGACAACACATGCAGAGTAATAATATCTTGGGTTTGTTTTATATTGCACATGATTAGTACATTGGCATAATGTGTATATTATAACGAGTATGGTTTGTGTGCTCGGTGAGATAGAGATGGTGTGAGCGAGCGAGAACGAGAGATAGATAGATATAGAGAGAGCGAGAGAGACAGAGAGAGAAGAGAGATAGACAGAGGGAGAGACGAGGATTGTTAGGTGTGAGCGTGTGTGTACATTGGTGTGGCTAGAAGTGAGTATCCGTTGGTTTAGCTGCACTTGTTTGTGGTGTAATTTGTTGTTGTAATGTATACCATTTTGTAAATATGTTTGACCTGCCTGTGTCTATGTTTCCTGTGTATATTTATTTGTGTTAAATAACTCTTCATTTATGGAGTACAATTAAAGATATATATTACTATAAGCCTTTATTGCACTTGTAACCTTATTGCATTTACTTTAGACAGTGGCTACATGGCCAGAGATTTACGTCATAATCGTGCCTGGAAATTTCAACATGCGGTTTTGTTACTATGTTTTCAAAGATAGCAGCAAGCTATTAGACTAATAAACTACTATATTTACATACTAAGTGTGATTATCACTAAATCCTGCATTTCGACTGGTCGGCGCCCACGTGACTAGTTGCAATTATTTCTCGGTGAACGCGCAACAGCTCATAACTGCAACCCCATAATTACATCGACGCGTCATCGATTTCGGCAAGAAAAACGCGTAATGTTTTGGGCGCATTTGGACTCGCGCAGGATTGACTTAATAAATCATCAGGTTTCGATATAAAGAAATTGTTTCTGTTAACTTTTGCCAAGGGTGCTATGGGATATTTTGGGCTGGTTTTGTCACGATACACTTTGATTTAAATACATTTAAAAAAGTGGCTTTTTCGCTAAATGTATATAAATATAAGGATTAACTGTCATGTGGACTGTTTTTATGGAGATGTAAACGTGAGGTAAGTGGTCATAATTTGTATGTAAAACCCTTCGGGTTTTACACAAGTTATGACCACTTGCCTCACGGTTACATCTCCATAAAAACAGTCCACATGACAGTTAATTCTTATATAACAACACATCTCGGATACTGCAAAAACCGGATCTCGAAGAGGTATGATTTTAAGAATATTTTGGAGTTCAAATTTCACAAACTCGAAAAATTACGACCGGCGTCACTTCAATATTTTATATCACCCCAACAGTCATATTTATATGGGAACGGGAACCAAAACAAAAAATTGTTACATATCATATTCGCTATATTTTCGTTAGAGTTATTAAGGGTTAGACGCATGTTTTGACAAAAGTTCCTTATATTTCAAAATGGATTTTCCCAACAATCTTTTTTATATGGGGACGGGAATCATATAGTTAACTAGAAAGAAAATGATATATAGCTCATTTTACATATACATAGCTATATTTTAGTTAGAGATATTAAAGATGCGATGAGCATTGGTGGTGGGCATGGCTGTTAAATTAGTCACATCCGTTATAACCGCCATAAACATTAAGAATATTATATTATAGACACATTTTGTTCTTACATGTGCACCAATCATAACTATCGCGTAAATCGCATATTATTGTCATGCTAATAGCCTGCATTATATATACAAACGCCAAGTTATGTACACAAACAGTGCGTAAAGAGTGTGCGATATAAGCAAAACATTCAACACCGGAGAGAACCCACTATAGTGAACTTTCGTTAGAAATGCCACCACGCTGTTTATGATATAGCGATTATTTATATAGCGATCGATAATCCTCGCCTCTTAAGATTTCGGATTGGAATGGATCACCGTGAATCACTCTTCTAAAGCAATCGCCGCCATGTTGAGTGTTTGCTTATCGCTCACCATTTTACGTGCTGTATATAAACAAACGCTCGACTCACACACAGTGTGTTCTGTGGATACTATCACATTCATACTATCGTTATACTATACTATTAGTATATTCTTGAAGAATTGTTAATAATTTGGTAACTGTCATTTCTAAATTAAAACCGCTACAAGCGATTGAATATTTAAGAACCATCATCATTATAACCTCATTTACTTTACTTGTATGGCATGCGACATAACTAAAATTTCACTGTTTTCAGGCACCGAGAACTTCTGTTAAATACAATTAATTCAGAAGCGCAGTTCAAATATCCATGATATCATATCTGAAGAGCATGAGAGCATAAATATTTTTCTGTAGTTAAAGGTACTCAATCCGATTCGATGGTCCCCATATCATCAGATTCCAACAACAACAATTTGTTTTTAAACGCCGTTTCAGTTATCAGAATCGATTAATTGCATAAAAATAATGCTAACCACAGTCAACTATAGTATACAATTGCCCAAAACCTGTTATTTTTCAACGGTTTGGTCAATAAAATTTTGCCAGTTTGTCAAATAACTTGATTTTAGAGTTATCCATCTTCATTCGCATATTGGTCTGAGACATTCCTCTCGACGACTGTTTTCTGGGCCACTAAAAAAAAAATAATAAAAAAATAGATTTCAAACATCGATATCTGATCACTCCGATCTTTATTTGGTGTGTTCCTCCACTCGAATTCAAAGAGGATAACTATTTATGGTTTCTGTTATAATTATCCCGATGACTTGTCTTTCAGCTCGATTGTCTAGAGATTTCGTCTACTTCTACGACGAATCAGACGACAGTGCGTTCACTATTTACCACGGACAGGAACTCGATGCATTCGCAGCCAATGAAACATGCCAAAATGTTGGACATCACCTGGCTTGTTTAGCCAACTCAACACATCTGGCATCGATGGTGAACACATTGGCCCAGAAATATCCAGGTAAATATAACAGGATTCCTCAAAAGTATACTCTTTAACCAGGGGCCAATCGGTTTATCTCTTTTTTGCTCCCGAACCACCTTCATTTTAATTTACATAGCTTGAACAACTTCAATCGCACAACTATCGGTAAGCTACGTGACATATACATTCAAGAATGGTGGTAAAAAATATCGAAATCATGCAAATTCGCATTTTACCGGATTATAAAGTCGATTTTTTAACGAGAGAATTACCTATCCCTTGATGATAACAGAGCAGTTAACAATATGTTAGCTTTCCGCACAAGAAACCACAAATTCCCTATAGAACTCGGTGCTTGGACAAATACGGATTATTCCTACAGAATCTGCACTCCCTGTAATCTCGAAAAATCGGCGATTAATACCACATGGTACTGAAGTGTAGGGAACTTAGCGAACTAAGAATAAAATATCTGAAACCCTACTTCTATCAGAGACCAAACACTTATAAATTAGCCGCTCTATTTAACTCACGAAATCATAAGACAGTTAAAAACTTGTCAGTATTTATTAAGAAGGTCCTAGAGATATTTAAGTTCCCCCTGAGGCTACCACCAGCCTGTCGAACTGAAACAGTGTAGTTAACGAATATCGACCACTCCATTTCTATTTTATGTCATACACATACATGTATACCTGTAATGACCATATGTATTGTATTTACGTATACAAGCAATGCACACGCGAAGTGTTGATTGTGTTCTGCGCCGTTGTGCATGTATCTATATACGGTCTCCAATAGCATGATACGGCGTGACTGTTTGATAGGACCATCATTTTCTAACCGCGGGTGTTTGATTGGCATTGAGATTAACGTTTATATTGCCGAGTCGCTATGTCTCTGTTGGGTCATGAAGGCTGGTCAGTGGCTGAAATGGACGCGCTTTTATTTTTAGATTTTGCTCGTTATTTTTCGCTTTGGCATTTGGTATAGCCACATATACCTCATATAATAGTCTAGATATGGCAAGAAACGATGAAAAATAAAAATATATTTTATCAGCTTTTGTAACGCTTGTCCCGCTCTGTATCAAGGGTTTCTACATGGGACAAAAACATAACCCCTTAACTTTTTGCTCACGTTATAAGCGCGATATGAGGATAGACAGGCCATGTTTTGTCGTTACAAAAGAACGAACGCGTGTTGGCGTGTTAAGATTTGTTCCCGCCACCTCGGTCAAAATTATTGAAATTGAACCAAATATTTAAAAACAAAAATGTGTAATGGATAGATCACAAGCGAATATTACACCTGCATTGTGAAGTGCGGGAGCACATAATTGCACTCGTGATATAATAGTTTTCTCTTGGAAAGGACTGTTTAAAAAAACAAACAAACAAACGAAGAGACAAAAAAAAGAAGACAGATGACAAAGCAAACTTGTTACCCGTACGCGTGGTGAGAGTGTCTTCTTTATCCTTTCTTAACAGTCATATCCGACAACGGCAAGAACGTTTACCATCTTGGAGGACGGGTGTACAGTGCAAATTCAGCTGAATGTTTCGATGGTAACCAACTTATCGTGTTCGATTGGGCTCCTTGGCAGCCTGCCGATGATAATTGCCCAGGTGACTGGTACCTAGGTCTCTGGAAACCCAACGGACAAAGGTACATGCTGGATAACGTATGCAAGAACCGTACAATACCTTTCATCTGTCAATTCCCATGAGGACAGGAAGTGGTCGTTCCAGTTGTCAACATCATTGGGGTCAAACCATGTCAATACCCACGAGGGAAGAAATTGGGCGTTTCAACTGTCGATATTCAAGAGCCAGAGTAGAGAAAGATATGACGAAAAATAAAGAATCAGATTTATATGAACAAAATTGTGATTTGTGTTATTCTTCACGTTGGAACACAACATGTATATGCCAATGTTAACGCACAGTGAAGCAACGAACACTCATACTGAACCAGTGCCTCGACCCATTCTGATATACTTTTGTTGCTTATGATTTTAATTTTATTATAAAACCTTCAGAGCCACGTATGTTACTACAATTATAATTGACTTCCTCTCCCTACCTGTATGTCTCTTCCTCTTCTTTTTCTCTTCGTTTTTATTTTTTTTTCAAATAACGTACCGAATCCTTGTCTCGAGTGTTATTAATTAATGTCGCTGGGAAGATATTGAGATCTCACAATGTACGCCAAAATACTTCCTGTGTGTTAACCCTTTACGATACTAAATACTTAATGACGAGTAAATCCCTCAGGAAATTCCCACCAATGCATATGAATTCTTCTGCACGTGTATTATCTTTTCATCTGTCTGTCGCCTGTGTTTATTACCTGAACATCCCTCCAAATCAATAATCGACCATTACAATGTCTACATTTATAGTTGAATAGGAGAATCTATTCAGTACAGAAAGGGTTAATACTGTTTCTATTATTCAACACATATATGCGCCATGCAAGTAATCCAGATCGGAAATCATAAAAAAACTGAAAGCATACTGTTTGAACAAACCATGTTTCTTTTTATCCCTTTCTATACTGAATGGATTCGCTCAACAGTCGTATTAATTGGAAAGTTCCTTTATTCGTTTGTAGGGGGTTTCAGACAATAAAACCACAACGACAGACATACGAAAAGAATAACACAAGAGCAGAACGATTCAATTGCATTGGTGGGAAATATTTAGATTTAGCACCGGAGAGCGCAACTTCGGCTTCTCTAGACAACAACATTGAATCACTAAATGTACGCTTTTTATGGAAATCAGCGACAAAACATTGATTTGTGTGCCTCTTCCCGTTCTTCTCCCCGACTCCAGATCGCGCAACTTTTTTGAAATTATTTAACCGCACCATTACCTTCCCTGTCAAAAGTTAACCCCTTTATAGAACCCATTTTTGAGTGTTCTAGATAGTCCCCATGTAATTACTATGGCGGTAGGGCAGACTGACAGACATTCGCAAACATAGCTAAATAAGAAAGGGTGACAGCACACCTGGCACTGGCTCAGTATGGTGTGTGCATTGCTTTATATGTAGGAGAGAACATATTTGATCATCAAATTAATGACCATGTATCGATCGGATTGGCACAATAAGAGTTCCCCCAACCCAGACCAAGCTTGAAAATCTGTCGCGATTCTCGCCAATGTCTGGGTTAGAACCATTGCCAACCTCGTCTATCATATGGGGTTCAACGATTCCTGCAGTTTTGGATCTATCATGATTTCAGTTCCGACTGTAACACGATTTTAATTGTAATTTTTTTTAGAAAACAACTGGAAAATCGTGAAAAATGCTAATTATCTTCTTAATTGGATCTTTAAATTACCTGTGGAATCAGTTTGTAACAAGCACAAGGTCGTAAATTTGGCACCAAATAAAGATTGACGCTATTTTTGTGTTCAATCGATGCCTTGACAAGTAAATAATTCGCGAAAAAAATATCAAACTTCCAACTCCAGCAAATGCTTTTGAGTGAATATAAAACTCTTATGGCACAACATCGAGTCAACAATTATCTATGACTTTTCGGATCCACGATAAGAAAAGTGTCATCTGCTTTATTGACTTTTTATGATATAAAACTCCAATATAAAATTGCTGCATTGGCTCCGACTCTAATTTTCGATGGCTCCGATCCTTATCCTGGGCGAAAAGATCGGTTTCCACTCAAACACAATGATGCTGCTTCGTCTTTTTGGTAGAGTTCATCGCCATTAACACCACACCGTCCTCACTTCGCTTCGTATTCTCGGATAAAGCAAATAGCAACATCGAATCAACAAGCTGAGCAGATAAACCCAGCGATACCTGGATATAATCTGAATGTATCGAAAGTTCCCACAATGAGTGTAGCATTATATGCATGTTCTACATAATGATGTAGGCCTATATGTAATTCATTAGACTATGCATTTGATATAGGATTATAGTTGTTTCATTGTATGGAAGGCAGATATATATATTATATATATGTCATCCATGCACTATTAGAGGCATAACCCAATAAATTACCTTTAAAATGCCATTAAAAGTACATTAATTCCTTAAATCACCTCATTCATCTTTGTTTTCTAATTTTTAAGGAGCCCCATTAAATCGATACAAAATCATTAATTTATCCAGTAAAATCATTAAACTATTGAGAAAATTCATTAAAATATCACCAAACCGTTGGTGCATTAAACTTAAGGCCCTTAAAATTCATTAGTTCCTGTAAAGAGTGATATACTGCCATTAAAAGATTCAGCTTTAATGGCATGAACACAGCATCAAAACAAAGATAACCATTTTCATATAATTTGATGCCATTAATTTTATTTAAGGACCTCAAATAATATCAAACTCTTCAAAAGTATTAATGGTGGGAATAATTTAATGCCACTAAACTTGCATTAATTGTTCTTTCTATTTTGTTACATCAATAAATTTATTGATGTAACAAATTAGAAAGAACAATTATCCGGGCCCACTCGCCCCAGGAAGTTTTTGTGGCGAGCTGGCCCAGCTTTCAGGGGCGAGTTGGCCCGAGTATTACATATGTATTAAAGTTATAAATAAGTTAATATATTAATTTCTTAAGTTCAGATTATGATATATTTCAGAGTTATGTCCATCAATTTTGACATTTATATTACTTTAGGCACGTTTGTTAGCAAAGATAATAGCCAGTGTAGCACGTCACTAGCTAGTTGGTTTGAACGACGAGCCTGCGAATTCATAAATAATAATAATGAACTGTTTTCACATTCTGGATATTAAAGTTTCTCTTATTCTCTGAGTTCATCTCACTATCTCTGGAGTGTGGGAAACACTTAGAAGCAATTATTGTCCCCATCCCTATCCCATCAAAACAATAGAAGTAGGTTGTTTACACAGTAACCGGTCGCTGCTTCGACTGGTCGCAGACTGTTCTTCGGAATGTGCGCGACGTCGGCCTTCAGAGAGATTACGGAGCGGGAGGGCCGTTGACATACTTCGTTCGGCAGATCATTGCATTGCCCTTCCTGCCATCGCAACATATCCGCGACGCCTTTGACGCACTGATACAGAAGACAGACTGAATGTCCACGGGAGTGACGTGACCTTTTACAAGCTGGTGCCTCTATTGGTGCGCGAAGCATCAATCGTAGAATTGAACGTCCTAGCCGTCGACCTTGAAACCGATAGCCGGACGGAGACCTATGGGATTCGGATACAGCCGATAGGACCTACCACAGGCGCATTCCTGAAGAAGTGTGCTTCATTATACAAATGCGATAATATTCCTACAGAAGCCTTCTGCAGGGAGTTGCATTTTATTGGAAGAAGGAAGAAGAAGAAGAATGCATCGAGAGGAGTGGGAACCAACTGACTGTGGAGAATTCATTCGCAGTAATTCGTCATTCATTCGTCATATTCGTCATATTAATTCATCATATTCATTCGTCATATTCATTCATCATATTCATTCCGTCATATCCGTTCGTCAAATATAGTCATCGTCATTTTTCATATTCATTCTAGTTCATGTTATATATATAAATGTTCTTATGTTGTTATTCTTGTTATCAAAGAAATAAATAATTAACAAATAAGACATTATGGTACGAGGTTTATAGTACGAAATTGTGGGATCCCGAAATTGTGCTTCCGGTGCATGACCCACGTGCGTTTTGTTGTTCGAGTAAACTTCTCTTGTTTTAGATCGTTTTAGCAAATAATTGGACCTAACTTGCTTCTTAATAACCTGGATATTGTTAGCACTGTCTGGATTATGTTTGTATATGAAAGGGACAAGATGTTGTAACCTCCGAAAACAGGCTGAGTCATTAGTTCAGTGCCAGTGGGATTACTTGACCAGTGTTAACATGCACGACAATGTTGTGAATTTCAAAAGACAGATACTTCACAAAATTATAAACCGTCCAATTAACTCAAAAGACTGACAAGAGTTAACCACTGGTGACTAGGATTACGAGACATACAATTATGTAGAAATTTGTAGGAATTATTACGTCCCATATCAGTCATGACTCATGAGTCAGTCAAAAGTTTGTTGGCTACAACATACATGTACAAGTACATGTAAAAAGGATGATGGATCATATTCTTCAATTTTCATCGAAACATGATTTGAGAACCATGTCGCCATGACATATCGCCCAGTTACGGAGTCTGCTATTCTTTTGTTAGAAACGCCGGTGAAGCTGTGATATTGTTGAGATATATTTATGAAATGACGGATAATCTCGGAGATACAGATCCAATTCTGTGAAACACATTATCACTGAATCCATCACAAGCTTTTAGTAACGTACTACAGCTATTCTTCAATTTTCATCGCAACGTGATTGGAGAACCATGTCGCCATGACATATCGCCCAGTTACGGAGTCTGCTATTCTTTTGATCGAAAAGCCGGTTACGCTGTGATATTGTTGAGATATATTTATGAAATGATGGATAATCTCGGAGATACGGATCTAATTCTTGGACACACATTACTAGTATCACTGAATCCATCACAAGCTTTTTGTAACGTACTACAGCTATGCTCTAATTAAGGCCA
This sequence comes from Siphonodentalium dalli, assembly GCA_032622095.1. Taxonomy (NCBI): domain Eukaryota; kingdom Metazoa; phylum Mollusca; class Scaphopoda; order Gadilida; family Siphonodentaliidae; genus Siphonodentalium; species Siphonodentalium dalli. The sequence continues at coordinate 89,604,179 of CP136068.1, forward strand.
AAACAAATTGAATGCATGTTTCCCGAAAACCCGGCCGACCTTCTTCAAAACCCCCCGACCCATGCAAGTTCATTTTATTGGTTTTAAATTTAAAAAATCAATCTATAAACCGACCGACCGCACTGTTGACCAAACTGTGTACACATGGTTCCATTTGATCTGATTCGCCTCGCGAGATAAATGATATCTTTAATATATTTATATATATTTTGCAAAGCCACATCGTCACTCTTCAAACATAAAGTCAAATTACGACAACGCTATACCGGAAGATCACGAGTTATCGTTCCTCTTCACTGACAGTGACAGGAAGCACGTGTTTGTGTTTATATGGAGTATTTATAACATGGATGTTCTCCGAGGTTGATTCGAACGAAATTCGAACGCAAGAACAAGTTCTTTTCAACGATAGCGGTCGCACATGGGTCGATTCCCATGTGCATAATTCAGGACTGCCGTGGCAAACCCCCCCCCCCCCATTTAAAAGATAATAGAAATCTGTTTTATATGTTTCCCCTCAATATATCAGTTTTATCACCAACTTGTTGGTTGCTCTGGGTCATTGCATGTTGTTTGATGGTGGTTAGTCATGGCCCACATGAGACCATAAAAAAATAAAATGAAAAAATAAAATGAAAAACCTACCGCCCCCCCCCCCACCTATTTTTGTTGGCTCGTTACGGGAAACACGCATTCAATTTGTTTTGGCCTAATCATCCCCTTTAACAAGGTTGTAGGGCGTTAATGACACCAGTTATACCATACCACCGTTCAACCACGGTCAAGTGGTTGGCATGTGGCAACCGCAGGTATTCTTTCTACAGTACTATTAATAATATTTTGCGACTACAGTACTACGCATTAATTTTTCACATGGCCACCTTACACCCAGTCCAGCTTTTCGTGAGCGCCATGCACCGTGTTAACTACCGATATACACAACATAATATTTCAATTGATAATTTGTTTACGGTGTAATCAACATTCGAAGTTGGACACTGACCGACATTCGCAACTGCATCATCAATGCAGCGTCAATCCATGCCAGAAATATATACTCTGTGGTGGTAATAATGCTTACTATAAAAAGGTACGAAGGTCGACCATGGTAGGATTTATCATGGTTAATAGCATCAACAACACGGTAGTATCGGTGGTCAACATCGTTGGGACGGGGGTCAATTAGAGCTTAGCTCCAGTTAGCTGTATATATACATGTACATGAACATGTAGACCATTCCAATGTCCAGATGCATCATTTTCTGATCAAAACATGTGTGGCTATCATTCAGAACGATTCGGACATTTCCGCTTTGCTAGGAAATAACCTCTTCCATAATTGGAAACCATATTCGCGAAATTCTACATTATATGGCTCTGGTAATCAGGCGATGACATTGAGTCGATGACGCATAGCTGCGAATGGAGAATAATTTATTCACTATGGCTGTACCAAAATGGATCATATATTAAATAGATTAAACTCTCTTTGTTTGATGTTTGTTTGCTTGTTCATGTACCGATACAGCACATCAGAAGTGTGCGATAAGCAAAACAAAACAATGTGGCAAATTTTTTTGGGAGAGTGATTCCGGTGACCCATTCAACACCAAAATCTTGCGGCGAGGAATCGTGAGTGGTGCAACAGTATTTTGCAAACAACATGGTGCCAGTTTTAATTAACCAAAGTTCATTAATGTGGTCTCCCCATTGTTGAGTATTTTGCCTATCGCACGCTATTTACCCGGTACATACTTTACAACAGGCTCTTGAACAGAATTTGGCTTTTTTCACATAACGCAGCGTTGGAACTACAACAATTAGTCAATTACATACTATATATATATTTACGCGATATTTATTATGGTATAAAGACAGGTCTGAGCGAACAACAGGTTAACTATAATAGCCTGATCGGCATACAATAGACTGTTGTAAGAGAGGCAACTCTAAATTTCTGGACAATTTGAATCTGTTTGTTTGAATATATGTATACCCGTACATGTATGTTTATTTTGAATATTCTCAGTAAATAATTATTTGGTGTTTTGCAAAAGAAATCAGAATTAATTTTATTTACGTATTGTTTGAGAGATACTAGTAACAATAAAACAGTTTAGAGTGACTCGCCTTATCATAGATGCATGCTGGCTGTGAAAGACCGATCGGTTTATTTTATTCTATTATAGATCGGTAAGTGATTCACCCAGACCTGTTTAAGATATCTGATTGATAATGGTTATACGGTTCAATCCCATTAGTGCCCACATATAACAATATAATTCATTCATTGCGATTAATCGCAAACCTTTGTGATAAATCGCCAAGTACGGTAGTTGGCGATTTATCGGACATATGTTTTCGATTTATCGCAAAGTTGTTTTAATTTGAATGTTCTCAGTAAATAATTATATGGTGTCTTGAAAAAATAAATAGGATTTAATTTTGTTTTGTTTTTGATGTATTGGTTGATCGATAATACATGTACCGGTACATGTAATAGAACTGTTTAGATCCCAGATACATGATGGCTGTGAAAGAATGATTGGTCTATTTTAACCTGATCGGGCTATTGTGATAAATCTCAAACATCTTTGGGATAAATCGCAAAATATAATCACCAAGTAGTTAATTGAGAGTTATCGTAAATATGTTTGAGATTTATCGCAAAGGTTTGGAAGTTTTCGTAAATTGTGACTGTTCGCAAAGTTGTTTTGTGATTTATCGCAAAGTTGTTTTAATTTTGAATATTCTCAGTAAATAATCTCCAAAAGAGATCAGAATTAATTTTTGTTTTAAGCATTGGTTTGCTCCCTTTGCATGTTGGCTGTGAAAGACCGATCAGTCTATTTTAGCCCGACCGTGCTATTATAGAGCGATTGGAGTTCACGCAGACCTGTTGAAGATGTCTGATTTATGTTTATACTGTTAAAGCCCTGTATTAATTGCAAATTGATTTGATTAATTGCAAACCTTTGTTATAAATCGAAAACCTTTGCACTAAATTGCATATATTTATTATTGTATAGAAGTTTGCGATTTATCGCAAAGTAGTTTTTTTAATATTATTACACACAAATTAAGAATTACGGCCCATTATTTTAGACATTCAGACACACTTTACTCCACATGCAGGGAACAGGCCGGGGATATCCTGACTCGATCAGTTCTAGTCATGCTGACTAAACTTACTTTAGTCATTTTGACTAAACTTCCTTATGATATATAATGAAAATATTCATTGCATTAATTTTTTTCTAGATAATATTCTAATGGCATTAAATCACAGCCTTAACAAATTGATTAATTCCATTAATTCTACCACCCCCCCCCCGATCCATTTTAATGGCATTACATTTTATCCAATTTAAGCAGCTCTTTGTTAAAATAGTTTAATGCCATTAAGATACATCCTTAATATGGTAACCTTTAAGCGTGTTTTAATGACATTATTCATGCACTTAAATACCCGGTATGCGTTAATTCCATGTCAAAATTATTAAGGCTGTTGAATGCACTACCAGTACCACATTTTGATGCCATTAATTCAATTTCCAAAGTTTTAGTGATCTATTAAAACTGCATTAAAACCGTCACATGGCGTGGTGATATTTAAGGCAGCTTTCAGTTTGTTTTCATGGTCTTAAAAGTGTCCCTTTAATGGACCATTTTAATGCTATTTTTAATGTTTTTTAATGGAGATTTAATTAATGTTCCCATTAATTTGTTTAATGCACTGTTAATGTGATGTTAATGGAATTGCCTGTAGTAGTGATGATTCTCGACGGAAAAATCATGGACTTTCGAAATTTATCAATGTTGGTGCCTCCCCACCGATCACAATCACTGACTTTAAAAATGTAACTCTTGCAACTTCGAAAACCGTGTAATTAGATTTCCCGCAAATTCCTTTGAAATGAGCCATCTAGATATTCCCACATACATTTCTAAAACAAATATTGATAAATGGTTACATAGTGCCCTTCCCGGTTTCAACTCCCGACTCCTAACTCAAGACTGTCTAAATATTATGGTGATGTCTATATACAATTATAACATATCAGAATGCATGGACGGAGGTACTGGCTCAGTAATATATTTCCATTGCTTTATACTGATATTTTCATTAACAGTTATGTTACGACCGGAATGGCACATCCATCCGTCCCTCAGCTGAGATCAGTTAGACCCGCTCCATCATTAGCCAGCGCAAACTACACAGTCGTACCCCAAACCCACCCTCCATTAAAACTCCATCAAAACTTCAAATCAATTGTGTGACCCAACACGACCATAATATCTACATCGACTCCAATCCCTGACTCCGATGATCCCAGAACCACGGATATGCATACTTATAAATCTGATCTACTTATACATATATATAAAGGGTTTGTGAAATTTGCAGCAGAAATATTTTTCTGGAACCCGATCCCATTCCCAACTCCGACACCGTTACCTTGGACACTTTATAAATGATAACGTAGATGTCCCCATAAAGTAGCCCTGTTAGACCAATTTGGAGCCCTCTAGATAGCTGATCCCCAATTTCGATAGGGGACAAACAGACATATTAAGTATGTTGAAAACAGACCATAAATGATCTCCTTGTAGGAGTTTTGACTTTTCGCAAAAGTAAATACATCGAATCTGATAATATATTTCAAAATGATTCTTTCCTTTACATATTTATACACATTCCGGTTCATATGATCGTAGCCAATCGAAGTGAGAGCGAAACACATGGCAAATAAACTGTACTGATCAAGTTAGAGTCCGAACATAAATAACTGATCTGAACCATGAAATCGGAAAAGAGTCCCAGTAATTTCTTAACCACGGTGTTTCTGGCCCAGTAACCAACATATGGCGATTATTGTGGTATGTGAGAAACATTGAACTCATCACGCATCCATAAAGTTCTTTTTGTTTCGCTTAAACCCCTGTCACACTCAGGCCGGCGCTTGCATTGCGCTGGAAAGATACCAAAATATGAGTAACACACAGGAGGAGCGCGGAAAACTGTCCAAAATTGTCAAACTGTTAACACAAAGTATGCTCCTATTGCGTTCCTACTTTGTCAAGTCTCACACTCTCGCTGTACTTTCTCTAGTCCTTGGTGCGCTCAAGTCGCTGTTATTGTGTTGCTAGTACGTTCTCAATAAGTTTGCAAAACGTTCTCTGTGCGGGCGCGGAGAGTATAAATAGCGTCTCCTGCGTTCTCCAGTCATAGTCAGTGTTTAGGTTGTGGGGAATATACCCAACAATCCGCAATAGATTAGCTGTCCGATTAAACCACTGTCACACTCCGCTGCGATCAGGCGGGCGCTTGCATTGCGCTGAAATATTATCAAAGCGCCAAGCAAAGCGCACTAAGGCATCCAAGAACCGATTGGTGACGCAGTTGACACTGGCTAGGACGGGATAGGGTCCCCGTGATCGCCCCTGAGTGCCAGAGCGCCGCGCTTGTTTTGTGCATACACAAAACAAGCGCAGAGGTTCGGCGTTCTGACCAGACGCAGTATCGTCGCCACGACAGCGCAAAGCGAACGACATGAGCGCCCCGTTGACGTAGCAAAGACGGATACCAGCTACTCGTGGTCGCAGCAAGAATTCCACTGCAACTGCAGTAAGCTTACTACGCCTTGATCAGAACGCCGAGACCATAGGGACCCTCGCCCGTCGTAGCCAGTGTCCACTGCGTCACCAATCGGTTCTTGGAGACCTTAGTGCGTTTAGGTGGGCGCTTTGATACTTTTGCAGCGCAATGCAAGCGCCGGCCTGAGTGTGACAGGGGCTTAAAAGCTACACGAACTTTTTAAAAGTCGTCGGTTCCAGACTGCGATCATTGTATCCGCGAACTTTTTTGTTTAATATCTTTATTGTGACAATAGATATGGTCAAACAAAACATAACGTTGACATTACACATGGTAGATTTGTATCAATTAAAGTTCAGGAATATTGTAGAATGTAATATTATTTAACTTGTCATTTCCCCCTATAAGTTTGGGCCCGGGTGGGGAGGGGTGGGGGTCATACACGACCACTGTTTTATTCACTATTCTATATATAATGTCGTGTAATATAAGTCATTGTTCAAGTTGGTATTGTGTATTGCTGTTATTTGGAATTCGAATATTGGATCTCTAATATTAATTATGTTACAGTTATTTATAATATATAGGTGTTACATGCAGTGTATATATGTGGTTGCGTTACCAAAACCACATGGGTTGACTCGATAAGCGGATTTTAGGGTTGGCATGAGCAATCACACATTGGGCTAAAATAATTCTTCTAAATAAGACCATCTTTGTTTAAATTTAGTATATTTACCTTTATTATATCAATAAACATGCTTGGATTGGAAATATAAAGTCAGTTCTTTTTTTTAGACCGATGAGGTTTGGCATAGAGTTATTCATCTTTGATCTATAAATGTGATATCAAACAAAGATAAGAAGGAATTTTATCCAAGGACCAATATATATTATCCAGAGCAGCTGCTAGATATTGCAGTTTCAGGTGTGAGTTGTAATCCAATGCTCGTTTTATGATATACCACATTTATGACAGAATTCCAAAAAATCGTTTGTTTTGACATTCCCAGAAAATGTCAATGATCGATTCAACATTAGATTTACAGAAGGTACATGAGTCGTCGTCGAATATTTTTTTTCAAACATTGTTTTGTACCTATGATATGTGTATTAATTCGGTATTGGAACCACTTGAGTTTGGTATCGGCGACGTGACCAAATGGGCATCTATAAATCTTCAGTCCAGAATTCGTTATTATATGTTCGGTTCAACTTTCGTTCCCATTTACTTGTCTGTTTGTGGGGTAATTAAATTGGTAACATTGTTATATAAGTGTATTTTGCACTGTTCGGAGCAAGTAAATTTATCAGTTGAAATGGGGGCGCAAACCCCCGTCGCCTTTACTTAGAGATTTCTCACTCTTTTTTTTATTGATTTTAAAATTACGTTAAAAACTAGAAAGTAAATTTTTGTTCTGTGTAGAACATTGAATTCTTCATGTGACATGTATTTTCTTAAATTGTCATGGAAATCGAATATGTATATAAGCTTATCAGTCATGAACAGTTTTGTCGTATCTGCGAATCGTACTAATGGTGTATCGAGGAGGTCACATTGACTCGCCGGTTCTAATTTGTCACAAAACAGACTCCAGGCATTTACCACATCTTTCCAGAAATTATTATCCAGTATTTTAGATTGGTTTCTTAAAATTGAAGGTGATATTAGATACCAGCGATTACTAAATATTCTAGAAGAATGTTCTAAAACTGTAACCCAGGAGGCCCGTTGTGTGATTGCTCGCTTAACCCATGATATCTTCATGGGGTTTATGAAAGTATTATATCAATCATGTTACACCCACCAGCAGCATGGTTCTGTGTGAGCAGATTTCTATTTATTCTATCTATTTCAAATGAAACCGAAGAGCTGTTTATTTAAAAACAAATTATATATTGATCTGTGGGATTCGGTATTTGATTTGATTTGACGACATGTATTCTACAGAGAACAGTTAGGTTACGTTTACTCCACGTTACTAATATGTTCTTCAATTGCATAAGCCCGTTTGTAAAATTGATGTCAATCATACGTGTAGTGTCATGATGGAATTCTACATGTATACCAAGTATTTTGAAGGTTTCCGGATTCCAGTTTAATTCCATCGATCACATATTTGCTCCGTGCTGTCTGCCTTTGTACCCATCCACACTGCATGTGTTTTATTATAATTAATTTTTAGACCCGATACATATTTATAGTAATCAAGTACCTTCATGGCTGCTTCTAGAGACTCAGGTGACCCATCGAGGAAAATAGATATATCATCGTCATATTGCGACATTCTTCTATTCGTATTACCAACATTGATGCCGTTTATGTTTTTTTGAGAATCGTACCATAATACCAATACCATGGGGATATTGAATCGCCTTGTCTCCACCCTCTCTCTAAGTTGAAGAATTCCGATATAAATGTATGCATGAAGAAGTTTCACAATATATCCACGAACTTATCACTTCGGCTAAGGGGCACCATTGAAAATGAGGCCATTAGGAATTAAATACTGTAAACTATGTGTCTTAGGACACATGTTTTATAACAAATTCATTTGTTCTGTTCTTCTGACATGCATTTACTCGTCTCCAGTGACCAAACCGATTGCTCTCTCGCACTGATACATGTATAACATAAGAAATTGCTAATCATGTATATGTGAGTTTAAATATGCAGCAAATCATGCCTATGCACTCGTTTGAGCGGATTCCGAGCATTTCGGCGATTTCGCAGTCTGACTCAAGCACATACCCAGTCGACTTAAGGGAAACTGCGTCTGTCTTTGAGCATTGAGAGTGTGGATTTCGCTGACAGAATAGGGTACGTTTACCCTTGAGATTAGGGTACGTTCACATGCTGTCTATTATCCATGACACCTAACCCAACAAGTCATGTTACAACTAACATTTGCTCTTCAAATATCTGGCAATAATATATCGTGCAATCCCACATGCAATTTCATTGTTCTAATTAGCGATAGAATTCATCGAAACAATACTGAGTATAATTTATAATTTCGCTCAGATGTGTGAAACGGATAACCTGTGGCTAATGTCATTCAATTTACCATGAAAATTTTGCCACCAGTGTGAACGTACTCTTAACGATACGGGCGGCGTTGGCGGTGGGTATGCTGTTAAAATATTCAACTCCGCCAAAAACCGACATAAACAGAAAGAATAGTAAAATATAGAGACCTTGTTCTTATACCAATCAGAAATATGGCATACACAGTATGTTATTGTCACATGTTATTCCTTTGTTATGTAAACAAAAGCAAAAAAACGTTACAGAACCTGTCTTTTGTTTATATCCGGATATGGTAAACATAAAGAGCGTTATTTGTTACTGTTTTCCTGATATGGAAATAATAAAGAGCGTTTATTTCATTTGCGTGTGATTAACCAATAGAATTGAGCTGTGTTATGTGAACAGAAGCAAAACTTATGTAACACGAGCAGGCTCTTGTTTACGTACACCATCGTACGTCTTGACGACAATATACTATTTACGCGCTGATTATGTTTGGCATATGAACAAAACTATATATAGTTAAATATTCCTTCTGTTGATGGCGATTTGAACAAATATGAATATTTCTGCAACGAACGCCGCTCGTGTCTTTAAAGTTAAAGTGATGTGACAATAGCTGCTTCCGCACGCTGCCCAGTGTGTGGGATTTTCAAGTCAAGCGAGATACTTCTAATTGTCAATTTGAGAAATGTGGTATGGAAATGTTTTCGTTCTTCAGTAAACTAACGACAACTATACCTCGCATTGACCGAAGCAGAATATTAAAAGCGTTCTTTGGCTGCAACCGGTTGTGTCCATTAGATCTTACTGCTAAAGGCTTTTGCGTGACTGTGGGGATTCTGTTTTTATCTACTGAGTTTGTCAGCATTGATTCCACTCGGTGTTGATGTGCGTGGGGAAATTGTCGATTTTCCATGTTGGTCGTTTATGCTATCAAACATGAATTACATGGAGCGGACTCTATCTCCAATTTAAAAGTCAGACGCACGTTTACCCACATTTCCTGGTATTTCAAAATGGATTTTCTTTGTGAAATTTGGTACAATCGATTATTGTGATACAATGTGTAAGAACCATCAACCCCTTGGGTATTATAACCTCATTTATTTTAATTTTATGGCATGAACAACCACTGTACTTCTGTAAAATATAGCTTTTTTTCAAAAGTGCAGTTCATATATCCATGTTATCATATCTCAAGATTATGGGAGGAGACTTAATTATGTATTATTTGTAAAATTTAATGATTATTTTCATTCATAAAGGCAACTGCCCATATAATATATTCTATATTTGAGAATGTTCATGTCATGCCTGTTGATCAATGACAAATTGGGCTGAAGTTAGTTCTGGGTCATGGGTTCATAAACAATGAACAACTAAAATTTGCTACAACTTTGACGATTTGCCATCTCATAAAGATTGTAGTACTACCCATGCAGAGCTCTATGCGGGTGCGATGTAACCTCTCTAGATAACAAAACGACCGTCGCCGTCATGGAGCGCTCACTGAGAACGTGCGCAACATTTTCTCAGTCACTTCCCAGGAGAGGAAGCACCAAACTCACTCTTGGCCTAGTTGGACTCCTTCCTGTTCAGAGGGAGATTCACATAAGTGAGCTACTCGGAAGCTTGATTCATCTTCCACCGGAAAAACAAACTCCCCTGAAATTGTTCGTATTCAAGGCACACCTTCACAGACTGTTCCATTTGGCCAGCAAGTAGTTTTGTTGCGGAGAATTTTCGTATCCTTCCGAAATATGGCATTGAATCGCATATGGAAAACTTTTTGCTGAACGGTTGTTTCCCAGATCCTAATTCCTGGAAAAATATTGTCAAAAACGTTGTAAAAATTAAATATTCAGCACAGTGGAGACATTCAGTTTCTACTGATCAGAACTTATTGATCATCGGAAGAGTTGTTCAGGATCCATGGGATGGAAAATTTGGAAGATGCTCCAATCTTTTCCACGCGCATCAACAAAGTTGAAGAATCTCGCTAAAGTACTGAACAAAACAACGTATTACAACAATTTAACATGTCAGCAATACTCTTCAGTAAATAACAACGAAATTCACCATGCATTATACTCGTGCACGTCGCTTCATATTCTAGCTGTAAGAAACCGTCTATGGGACACAATACTCAGTCAACATGGAGTTGCCGTGGCACTGTATCTAGACAGCCTCCCCAAAATCGAGTTATACGCCCTTCTCCTTGGTTCGGGTGATCCACGCATTACGTGAGAGAGCAACCACTGCCAAGAACAGATAATAGTCATATCAGCATCATTCCTTCTGGTTCTGACCAGGGCAATCAGAGGAACTATGACTTACCATGTATATATTCACCTTTGGACAAAGACCATACGCTTGCGACATGTACTACATAACAATATTTTTTTAAATTTTTGCATTATATGTAGCTTCTAAGCTCAGGCACTCTCGCATGTGTGCCACTATAGTGTCATGTCGAACCTTGATTCCTGTTTATTGCGACCTCATACCAAGTGACATAAACTAAATTCACGTATTCTGGACCAAGTTGCCACACGTGCGACATTTTGTTTCTGTCCTAAATACTCGCTTTGGCTTTTCAATCGTGTTCGGTCGTATATACCATACCCAAGGCTATTATTACCAAATACACTCTTGACACACACGCGAACATGAGCACAAATGCATTCAATATCTGGTTATTCGCGTTGTTTTAAAGTCCAAATCTACATGTCTGTTTTATTTGTATATATAGTAATGTAGTATATCAATCTCTCCGTAGACGGAGGCAATAAAATATGATGATGATGATGAACACCATATCGCTTAACACTCTGTCCTAAATCCAACTGATTGCTCCCTGGACCACTCTGCATATCAACATTTGTTTTCATGGGATATGTATTCGTCATTATAATATTATGGTGGTATAATGCAATTAAACATGTAACTCAACATTATGATAAAAGCCTCCTCCCATAGAGCCAAGACAATAAGCTATTTAGTGATGTAGTGTTGTGTGAAATTATTAATTATTCTAGCAGTTCTTGTTACCGAAAGGAACAACACAAATTAATATTATCTATCTCTCAAATGTATTAAATTCCATTGTTTTGTTGTCTTTTAATAATTCCTCAGATTCTTTATATAATGAAGATGATAATACGTGAAATTAAAATGTTTGCCAGATAGATCCAGAGAAAATAGTTGTTGAAAATCTCTTGCCAGTTTTGGCTGGATTTATGCAAAACGTGCATCCCCACTTAATGTCGACAGACTGGGCAATGACAATGATATGACAAGCTGTATACGTGTATAGCGTTCACCGTTCAAGTATAACGAGTAACATGTCGCATTGATCGCGGCCTTCCCGATTAGGACATGTCCAATTTCACCCAGATGGTAAAGCCACTCTGTCATTTTCTCTAATTCGGGTAACCAATGACGATCCTTAAAGACATATTATGGACTTTTTCGGGTATGTGAAACTGATAAGTTAACAATCAAGCGTTATGTCAACTGGAGGGATGTAGCATTGTAGTAACATAACCGAAAATTTCAAACAAATCGACCGTACCACTCCATAGAAATCATCGTCTGAACTACCCTCAATTGTAAATATTTACTTCTCGATTCGGGACGCAACTATCTGCGATAAACTAACGAAAACGATTTCATCTTCGAGAATCACTGCAATTCATTAATATATAAGAATGACGATGTGTGTTGCCAATTTGGATATAATATTTGTAAAAATAACTACTTTGAGCAAGATTGTTCTCCATTTCTATTTGAACAACCTACCGCGGTGTTTCACATCACCTTAAATTGAAAAAACATTCATGTCCATGTGTGATATACTAGGCAAGTTGCGACCTACAAGTTGCCGTTCAAACGACTAACGAAAATCACGAGAGCTTTCCGATGAATTGCAACAAGCCATATTTCTGACTAAATCCTGAAAAGTTACCCATAATTTTGCTGTGGTTAAGGAGTCGATTACTTAGGGCAATAATGTATATCTTGACATCCGTATATATTGAATTCGGCTAGTTTCAAAGTGTATCCATTATGTCACAATTTTCAGCTTATACATGTAACTATAACGAAGATGCATTGTGTTATGTGTTCGAGGACGACGATCTGCTATGTATACTCCTAAACACATTGCAGATCTTCGTCCCCGAAGATATAACGCAAATATTCTTCGCTAAACAAGTAACTAAGTTACCAGTATATTCGTGTTCCATATTCAACTAGCTGTCAAACGCGAACTGTGAGTCACTGATTACGAAATTGAGCATACATGCAGACATGGGGGCAGATAGAGAGACATAGTACGTACATACATATAGAGGCATGCATACAATAGAGACAGGCAGACAGACGAAGAGTCAGACTGGCAAACAGGCAGACAAATAGTCATACAGAAGGCAGAAGGCATATATGCATGCATGTATGCATGCATACATACATACATACATACATACACACATACATATATACATACAGACACACACATGCATACATACACACACATACACCCACACATGTATATAAACACATACATACATACACGTACATGCATACATACATGCATGCATGCATGCATTCATACATATATACAGGCATACATTAAGACATACACACAATGATAATATAAAAGGTTCCACGATGTAGCGGGAATCTCAACAAATGATGAACAGTTGCCATTATCACTCTAAGCAAATCAACTTGCCACCATGGGGAATGCGAATTTATCCTATAGATGGTGGGCCACATGATCCTGAATGAAGTGATGGAATGAGTTGTGTTTGTGTCAACCCATACTGTGCCAATGTATTCAGAATCGAACACTGCTAATGGATAGGAACAATGCAGATTTCAAAATGCTGCTAGAGCAAAAAATATACTGGAAACGTCAGGCTTTTTACGACATGATAACACGTGATACTGTAGGGCTCGATTTATTGTGTGAGGTCTTGTAGATGATTGGTCTTCATAGCATGAGCTCTGGAACATTTGTCGATATGCACGAATGACGTGAATGATTGACAATATAGCTTTCACATTGTTAGCGCCAAGACCACGCCGTTCAATCAGATACCAGAGCACTGCGCGAAACTGTTTCAGCGAGTTAGTTTGAGGTCTGGAATTTTGTTCGGATATATTTTTCATACCGGACACGAATTGAATTGTGTGATATGGAGATTCGTTCAGAACGTGGGTAATTTTCAGGTAACTGTCAAAATCCGCATCAAAACCATATATATTGCAGCACTGGGACAATGTTTTCGCGATTTGTTCTTGTCTTGGTGATTTTGGTGCCGATTCTGTCGTTAAAATTCTGGAGGAACTCAGATTTCGATGACACATACAGGAGAAAGACACTGCTGAAAGATGTCGTGTCAGTCACTGCCGCCGCGATTCGATGTGCCAGGCTTTGTGAGCAGGTGGAAATGTGTATTGCGTACATCGTGGACAAACACAGCGGCTACTGTGCAGGTTACGAAATTCAATTCAGCAAGAATAACACAGAGAACATATACCAGGATGGGCTGATATATTACCAGGCTGAAAACCGTGAGTAATTTACTGCTATATTACCAGGCTGAAAACCGTAAGCAGATCACTGTTGTATTACCAGGGTATTTTCTTGTAAATACTTAATAAATATTATTTTATTTCGTTTGTATTTTTTTTTCTTCTCTACATATTATTTTATTATATGCCCATTTTCTTCTTCTTAATTTCGGTTTTATTTTGGCGAAAGTAATATTGGCACTGGTTAATTTTGTACATCCATATTCTTGCGACATGCATGTTTATCTGTGTCTGTAAAAAATGATGTATATAATAACCTTTCCCCAGTTGGAGGCAACACAGAATATATACAGTACAACAATTAAAGATGTTCAATCCGATTTGATACCAAATAAGCCAGAATTTACTCAGTTACCAGGCAAAAGAAAATGAAAAATAATTTACAATAACAATCATTCGGTCACAGCTTCACGAAAATCCACATATCATCCATAAGTAAATCAGTAATGCGTCGAATATTTTCACAAAATATCATAAAAATTGAGAACAAACTTTATTATCTGCCGCTTTTGGGCTTTATATACAATCATTGGGATTTTTGCCAGTTTCTTGAAGTCGATATCCACTCTGGCCATCAACACCTCCCATCAATGGACCCATGTGTTCGGTCTAATTACTTTATGGCATAGAAAACGTGCAGGTGATGGTTCCATTGTGTCAAATCGCACGACATGCACATATTCAAGGTCTAAACCCCTCGGTGGTTCCAATCCTGAAAAATATTCTCGATTTTGTAATAATCTGACCCGAAAGTCTTCTTCTCTACCATGGAACAATAAAGAGTGTGTATTGTTTGTCTATTCCTGTGGCAAAATATAAAAAGAGTTTGTCTCGTTTATGTACGAAAAATTAATACCCGCTCAAATAATTATATGATGATGGCCAGTATTTCGAGTATATGAAGGCTGGTATCGGTATTGCGTGTGCACATGAGCCATCGACCTATATATATTCTTCAGTCTTAAGCGAACCCTCAGACGACCACGATTCAATCGTAAGTGGATATATTACCATCGTAGGTAGCAACCGATAGTTGGACTGCGCATGCTCACAACAAGATCATGAGTAAAGAAATAATATCAAGCACTGTTTGATTTTAGATGCCAAATCGTGGCGTATCCTCCACATGCGACGGAATCGCAAAATTGTGTTCGTAAAAATCGTAGATTGGAAGTACGTAGGGTATTCAATCACGTGGTTATCCATGGCTTGCGAATAACCCACGATATCTTCATCTGCGACGACATCGTACTCTTGTGAACAAACTATCCACGATTTTGTCGGGCCAGATTCCCCCACTTGCGATTGAATCGTGGTCGTCTAACCGTTATCCTTCCTTCAAAATTCCATTTACACACTTCGCAAGGGTTAAAATGTGCCAAGTCGGTTTAAAGCCTCAAGTTTAGTCATGTTATCACTTGCTTCACATTCTGGGCAACGGAAACTCATCGATAAACACATGTACTTGAAATACTAACTTACGAGGAAATTTATTAATTAAACCGATACATGCATGTATGGCTCATTCGAAATTCAAAATGTTGTCTACGTAATTCGAAAGGAGGTATAAGATAGTTTGATAAATACAAGAACTATTGATATATGTGACTCATATATACTCTGTAAAATACTTGCTACAGTCACCCCAATTTTTCGTACAGAAATGAAACAAACGCTATTTATTTCTACCATATCAGGAATAGACTAAGAATAAAAGAGTAAACCATATCTTAGTAAGATTATGATTAACTCATTCAAAATGATTTTCAAGGGCGACTTGTGTCAGTTAACAATTCATGCATTCGTAAGAGAGATATCTGTGATGAAGATTTTTCGGGGTCTCCTCTGTATAGGGATCCCATAAGAGAACGTTTTCGTTTGTCAATAAGTGTGACAAGAGAGGGTATACCGAATGCGTCCTCTGCAATGACTGTTCTTGCTCGCGTGGGCAATCCCGGGAAGTTCTTTAAACAAAATCGGTGTGTTTTCTCGAGGCGGTCTGTATCACTCTTGCCTAATTGACATAAGAGTTCAGACCCATAAAGAGATCTTGGAATGATGATAGATTTGTATATCTTACAGCAACTGACAGGGGTTGTTCCACCAGCGTGTAGGCCAGAATTTGAGAGCATAAAATATGTATCTCTTTTTTTTTCTCTTATGGCTTCCACAAGGGAGTAATTGAAATTGTATTTGTCAAAGAGGATATCAAGGTGTGTAGCTTCGGTTTTTTTCTGAGATTTCTTGACCTAGAAGATACAACTTCCTGTTTTGAATGCACCGCGCGAATTCAGCTTTTGGTTCATTAAACACTATTGTGACAGTTTTGCTTGGGTTGCAGAGAAATCGCAATATCCCACTGTACTCAGATCATATATTAAGAAGGTTCTGTCGTCCACGTTTTGACAATGAGAACAAGACCATACCATCAGCCTGTGTGGGTGCAGCGCAACGAACGGAATAAACCATTAAACCGTAGTTTGAGTTGTCTAAATCAGAAATGAGTGTGTCAACGTAGAGCATGTACATTGGAGGTGAGAGAATACCTCCCTATCTGCATGGCTCCTTGTTTCAGTAAGAAGTACTCCGAATAATTACATTTATAACCTTGAATATTTGTTATTATTATCCATCCCTTAACTAACACAATTTCCGATTGGGCAAAAGCCGCCACGTGATAGTCCTGGAAAAAGTCATATTGGACTCCCGAATGCATATTGGACTCCCAAGTGTGCAATATGACTTTTTTATCGGGACTCTGTGACGTCACGAATTAACTTTTGCGTAATGAATCGGTGAAATTGTGATGCGCGCGCAACACTGGTGGATTAGCAGATGTTTCACTTCCGCATTGAGTTTTGTTTTTCATTTCGGTGTTTACTGTTCCAAATTATGCTTTCTGATGATCAATACAGGCTTTAATAGAGAATTAAGTGCCGACAAATACCAAAAGTAACCACTAAAGTTGTATTCCAAAATTTGGATAAACATACAGATGGATAATAAAAATGTCATTATACAATGTTGTGTACAGTATGAGTTTTCCTTGTACTCGTCCAGGTTGTGGTGAAAAGTCATATTGGACGAGACACTGGCGTGTCTCGTCCAATATGACTTTTCACCACAACCTAGACTCGTACAAGAAGAACACATACTGTACACAACATTGTATAATAACTTTATAATAAACAACAACGTGACCGTTACTGTATGCGCCACAAGGAGCCACTTATGCCCCGCTTGTGGAATTTGTACAAGAGGTCATCGATCCATACGGCACCAAAGACCTTTTGTACACCAATGAAGAAAGCAAATAGTTTGCTGCCTCTTTCAGCTGTGTGGGATATACAATTTGTCAGGAGGAACGAAGTCGCTAGATAGTTTGAATTGTTTTGAAACCCGTTTTGAAGTGGGTGGACATTTGTGAGATGTGGGGCATTGGTTTCTAATCGGGTCTTTAAAATTTCTCAAACAATTACAACATTACTGGCAAGATGGCGATAGCCCTATTATTGTTGAAACTATGTGCTGACTTGTTTCCTCCCTTAAAAGTGAGATCATTGTGCCTTTTTTTCATCATCTTGAACATGAATACATTTTAACATACATCATAATAAATAAGTAATACATTTCATAATATTTTCACCGCTATATATCTGTTCATAACCTAAACCGTCATAACCCTATGACTTGTTCGTATTCCAAGTGTGAATAAGAGAATACAGTCAGGGGGAGTCTGCAAAAAAAAAATCCGTATATAGGGTCGGGGTGGGTGGCTGGTCCAGAGGCCGAAAAAATCGTGCTTGTACATTTTTTCCAAAATGTTTTTTTTTTCAAACAATTTACAAGTACTAACCATGTAATGTTGTTTATAAGCATGTTAGTACCGTGCGTGTTGGTATAGGGCTATATATGCAGCTATAGTGACTCTTTAGCCTCAGATTTAGCAACATTCTGGATTTCACAGGATCCCGGCCCACTTCACAGTGGACCACCGTAATAGCGTTCAGGAAACTTAACCCACGGTTGAGTTATAATAATGCAAAACGTGTTTACGGATGGAACAAGGCCGGTAACTCTGGTATGCATTGATAGGCGAAACCTGTGATATGCAGTAATATGTGCATACATCCTTTCCCTATCATTCTGGTCTATCACCATACCAAACCACATCAAAATTCGACAACCGACACTTAACTTAAATTGCAAAAACTTTGTACGGACTGAATTTCATAAAGTCGTACAGGACCCATAACTCTGGTAGACATTGATGGTCACAACCCGTGATATTATGCATATTCGTTCCCCATTTCTGGTCCGTCACCATGCCATAGGGCATCAAAATATGACAACCGACTCTTGAGTTATAATGCAAAATGTTTGTACGGACGGACGCACGGACGGCTCGATACGTCAACTATATACCCGCCGACTAATATCGGGGGTATGATAACCATATATCTAGGTGAATACCTAACCAAAAACAATTCACCTCACCACCTCACCCCGGTGGATAAGACTAACGAGTTCTTTGGTCATGCACAACTATAATTGTGGAACCCCTTACCTGTTTACCACTATTTACAATGGCCAGTGTTCTCTGTCAGACACAACACACTCGATATATTAAGTATTAAGGCTATAATGGGGTCTAGGGCGATTTGAGACATATAGTGTACCTACACAATGCTTTATTATTGTTGTTAGATACTGAAAACACCAGGAAAACACCTGGAAATACAGTTTAATTTTAGTTTTTCTGATCTGTTTTAACCAATTAAGCATGTTATTGCTTGAGTCTTAATGGTACACCGCAAGAGATTGCACCAAAAAAGGATAGTGGAATGGGATTGAAAGGCAGTTAACACAGTTATTGAAGAACGGCTAAAACAAACCTCTGAAATTTTGATAAAAACATGAGAAAGGGGTTGGGTCCCCAAACTTTTGGAGGAAATGTTGGTTTTTTTTTGCACAAATGGGATGGTGGGTCCCTCGGGGTCGGAAAAAAACTTTTTGGGCCCTATATGTGCAATTTTTTTACAGACTCCCCCCTGATACAGTTCAATTATAATGGCCGATAAGTAAGATGATCATCTAGACTCTCCGAAATTATATCATCTTTCAATCTTTTAGCTGTGTCGGTAACGACCAAGTAGTGATTGTCATCTAAAATTGAGTCATTCAGTTGTGAGTATAATAGGAAGACCAGGCGCTTAATATGTTGTCTGTATCACGGATAATCGAACAATCGCGCTCGAAATATGAGGCACCCAGAGTGCCGTTCTTTGCTCTTTTTGCGTTTAGTAATCTGAATAAAGTTTAATGTGATTAGCTTCAGGGATATTAGCCATTTTTGTGAAGCTATAATGGGTGGAACCATGTGGAGGAAGTGAGACGGAAACTAATCTTGGTTGGTCGGGCCCAAAGCCCCTATTAATGAACTTTACCCGAGATGCCAGCTAAAATACCGAATTATTGATATTATTACACGCTTGTTCCTAAAATTACAGTATTCTTGCTGTTCCGTAATCCGTATAGAACATGAGTGTCATACGCATCACGCCACACGTCGTAAATGACGTTCCTTTCAGCCATGGATCTGCAATGATGAATCAAAATATTATCAAATACTTCAATCAGATACAAATTATTCAGCTATCGTATTTCAAAGTCAAACATAGAGCAGTTCGCAGATATCGTATTACTCGTCAGTTTTAAAGCACATGCGTCATTGTTGCAATTGGTTCATAAACTATAGAATGAGATAAGGGTCTGTTTTCGATCTTGTTTGGCTTGTTGTCATGACGCCATTGTCCGAAATCCATTAATATGAGTCAAAAGTGTAACGCTATGCAATCAAACATGATATTATGCTATAATACAAAGCCATCTTGTCTATGGTGTTCAAATTTGGGGATACGTCCCAGCGGTCAAAAAAAATTTCATGCTTCAAAAACGCGCGATACGAGTTTTATGTAATAAGAAATATAGAAACCAGACAGAACCTCTTTTTAAAAAAGAAAATATACTCAAAATTTACGACATCCACAAAGTCCAAGCGGCTGTTTTCATGCATGATTAGTATTATATGCGCTTAATAGAATCATTCACCGACATGTTTACGAAACGCAAAACCGGACCAGACACCCGGCAAAAGCACCCACTATTTTTTTTTAAACCAAGAACATCTTGGTCCCAACAACTACCATTCCATTCTTATCCAACCATCTGGAACAACTTATATAACGAATTTACATCATACCAATCCAGGCACACATTCAAACGGCGTTTACATGCCGATTGCATTAAAAAATATGCTGCAACAATTAAATGCAACAATCAAAGATGTCCCGACTGTGTGGTAGCTCGTCAATAAGTGACTTCCGCTATATCGCAATCCACAACCTCACTCAACACATTCCTACTCGACTTTCAAGGAACATCCAACTGACAAGAAAGAGACAAACCATCGAGTAACCAATAATCGATTTATCTAGACGGAAACCCTCCATGCATATAATCCAGTTAAATGCAACCATTGTGAGATACATAATTATTTAGCCGTGCATTGTAAAATGAATCCTGACCGCCTATCGTAACATCTTTTCATCTTTATTAATATGTGTATATTGAAATAAAATATCCTATCCTATCAAGCGTCTGAAATTCAACACGAATAATCAACAATTCATTGGCATGTCTAGAGAGAACGAACTCCATCCGATGTTCCGTGTTACACCTTTTCCAGATATTTTATGATGCGTGTACGCATGCGATTAATGTACCCAGTGTTGATGACCGATGGTGGAAATTGCTCCAAGCAATTATGTTCAGGATTTTGCCATTAAATCTTTCAATATTGTGTTACAAATCATCGCAAACAAGTAATGCAGCTAATATGTTGTAGCCGGGGAGCCCATGCAGAAGATCTAATTAAAGTTGTTTCTGACTCTTAATAGTATTAGGGCATGGTTTCTTTCCTATGTTGCCATCGCTTTCATAGTAAAAGAAGTATAAATATTGCGGGGAAAATGAAAAAAAAATGAAAAAAAAAATATTGTGTAAGCACTATCCCAGTTTATTTTGTGATGTTTCCACTGAATCAGCTTTAAATAAAATTGCTTCTGAATCTCAAAATTAGTAAAGAATGGTTTGTTAGTTTGTTTCCTCTTTTGTCAGCGTTTCTATCGTAACAGAAGAACTAATAAAACAAAATAAATGAAAATAGATTCTAAACTAAGTCATAGCAAAATAAGATTGAGGTTTATGCAGATACTTATTTAAACAATCATCAAACCATCAGATCCTATAAATATTTAACAGTACGTGAAATGGGGTGAAATGTTGGTTTGATGACAGTAGCATCAATTGAACGGAATGCCAAAAGCATGGTCTGAAGGTTGAAACGGACGAATTCTAAACTGGATCTGAAACGGACTACATTGGAAATTTCAGTCCACTTCTTTCAAGGGTCTCTGCGTGAAACAAAAATGGTCACCTTGTTTTATTCTGCCGACATTCCTTGCCATATATGCATGATGTGATGAGTCTACTGGTGTGGTTTAAAGGTGCCAAAGGAATATTGTCGCCGATTTCAATCAACTTTATATTTTGATCATCTCCATGATACGATTAGTCAAATTGTTGGTTTAAAGACATCAAATTTAGTGCCGTTTGAGTCAGGGATCGGGTACACATTGATAAAAAGTATTTTTGCCGCCAATATACAATCATCTCAATGATACGATGAACCTGATCAAATGCTTTAAAGATTGGTACCGTTCGAATCAGGGATATGGCGGCCGGGCCCTGAATACATGTATATAATAATATTTTTGTCGCAGTTTTGCAATGCTTTAATAACTCAATCGTGAATTAACATGCAATTAGAGATGAAGATGAAACATATATGCACTGTTTACAAGATAGTCATCGTCATCTTCAATTTGTCCTCATCGTCATCATCAACGTCGTCTTCATCATCAATACAATCGTTACCTGTATTATGATAATCTTCACCATCATCATCATTATCATCGTCAGCATCATCATCCATTATCATAATCATTACCATCATAATCATCATCGTCATAATCATCAGGATCATCATCATCATCATTATCATAATCTTCTTCTTCGTCTTCCCCGTCATCACCACCGTCATCATTAGAAGGCTTATCTTCACCATCATCGTCGTCGTTGTCATCGTCGTCGTCGTCTCTATCACCATTGTCCTCATCTAACATCATCAATATCATCGTCGTCACCAGCACCAGCCACCAGTACCATTGGCATCATTATAATCATTGCCCTCATCAACATCGTCATCGTCATTATCACCACTATCATGCAATCATCATCGTCGTCAACATACTCGTTTTCCATCAAACCTGTATTGATAAGTGTGGATAAAGATGACCAAAATGACACCGCATAGGGGATAAGAATGCGGAAGGGAGGGTAACACCATTGATAAACAAGTGGAGAATACTTCATATAAGCCCACGGGCTTATCTGATCCTCGTTTCCATACATTAACTCTTCTGTTTTGCAAAAATGTGTCATCCGTATATTATGTAATTTGTTTGGAGTTGGAAATAAAAATATGTTTACACTATAAATAATATTAATTTCTTCCAAATTGGGCAACGCCGGGTAACCCTGATAGTATTAATATATATAGCGTCTTTGTAGAACAGAAGGGTTTGTTATAAACGACACATAATATAGACTAACATATACAGAACAAGTCCCACTAAATCGATCAAAATATAGAAAAAATGGATATTGTATTGCAAATGTCATAAACTAGACTTACCAAGATGGCAAGCGTTAGCTCAAACATGCTATGTTTTGAGGTCCTCCTACACTATTATAAGGTTTGAACACACCACGAATTGAAAGGATATTATCTGAATATTAACTGAAGGTGTGGATAAAGGATAGTTATATAAGGAAATACAAAATGATTATGGATGGGTTGGTTCTCGACTTAGTGTGGCACTTTACATTTAGTGGCGGCATGGAAAATAGGAAAGTCGAATGTTCTATTTTTCGAGAACACTCTACCAGATTTAAAGTCTTGAATACAATACGAACTGATGCTATATCACCCCCGTGTACGTGATATCGCCAAATCCGAGGCTATCACCAAACCATGCGGTTTTGATAAATAAACATATCTTCCCTCAGATGAATCTATATATCTTCCAGTTAAATCGTGATATCCACTACTCAAAACATAATTTCACAAAGCGGAATGTTCCCTCAATGGGATAGCGACATAGCATGCTCTCACCCGATAAATTTAATAGAAATTCCGGCTCATTCGGGGGGGGGGGGGGTCGGGAAACATTTCCAGGCACGTATGCTGATTTTTTCCTTTCGACCCTTGTTGGGACCCACCTACCCCCGCGTCCAAATTTTTTTCCGTTTTCGGCAGTTTTTTCCCGACCATTTTTGGACACCCACTCCACTTTTAACACTAAACCAGAGATTTGCGGGGGGGGGGGGGGCAAATCCACTGTAACAGCTGTAAATGAATTTTTGTGCATAATATTTGTCATGGATGTTAACATTGACATGTAAATAGGAACGAATCATTTTGGGGTCATTCGGCCAAAAAATATGGCTGCCAGCGGCCATCTTGGAATTCAAAATTCAATCCATTCTACAGGCTATACTGTTTGGTTGATCATCATGAAATTTTTCATTTATGTTAATATTGACATTCTAATGTGTTTTAAGACAAACTCATTGCAAAAACAGTCAAAAAGACTTGCAGAAAAAACAATTTGAGTTGTGAAAAAAATTTGTTGGTCCCATATAGAACGGCATTCCCACCCCGGCATACGTGCCCGGATAAATCACCCCCTGACTCATTTACGATTTTGTCATAAATAATAGACACTTTTTGACGTTAGGTAGTTCGTAATGAAATATAATTATCAGCCATAGATTGCGGATAACGCGTGTATCATTAGAAAAATATATGTTTAATTAGCCATAAAATTGTCTAGCCTGCAGAGCGGTTTTCAAAAATACTATCTGCGTCCAAGTGTGGGTACCCACCATAATTTCGGGTATCAAAGCCGCAGATCGAGATGTCGCCAAACCAGATCTGGGATGTCAAAGATGCGAATTATATACTTCACATTTTTACCGTTTCTGTTTGAAAATATCCCAACTAATATTCGGACAGGCTCGGAACTGTACACCGAATGGACACATTAAATCAGTGTAAATCATGAGTTAGCAAGGACGTGCCTAGAGAGTCCATGTTGTGAGTGTTCACCTATATTTTCTAAATGCGCCGCCTTCCAGTAACTTCTATTTGCACCCCCATGTTAGGTTCGAGTTTTCATCTAGTTTACAACGGGTTTTTCCAACTGTTGGATATGACAACCCCTAAGTTTAGATTTTGTTCATCTGGTGACCATTTTAGTTCACAAATATGGCCGAAATTATTTAAATTATCTAAATATGCGGGTTTTGTCAGAAAATAATTTATGTTCCAAACGAACTACCTAACGTCAAAAAGTGTCTGCTATTTTGTAGCAATATAGAGATCCAGGAGGGCTGGGAACACCGTAGAGTACAGGGGTAAACCTGTCTTCGGTAACATGCACAAAGGTGGGTAATAACCGAAGCGCCACACGGACAATTTTGAATGTCAAAATAAATATAGAATAAGTATAGAACGGCAGCGTACCAGTCAAACCGTTCAGCAAGTTTAAATCATAGGGATAGAAATATCACGAGGGCCACACACCAAGCAATATCCACAAAAATGATACTATACACGAATTATTGTAAAAACGTACACATAGACTTTCCTGATTGTACTATCGGGAAAAATTCTTAATTGTAAACAAAAGTGTATGCTTATGCATTGGCTGTACTGCCAGATGATAAGTTTAGTGGTGTAACACAGCTATGTTCATATCGTACATAATTGCACGAATTGTAATGCACTTACAATTAATAAGGGGTAACATCATTATGAATTGAGGACTGTTACATATAAAGGGCTGGACCCCGAATTTCATTAGCAGTGTATGGAGGGATTAAACTGAAAAAATGACCCAAATATAATATGAATTGTATAGAGATAAGTGTATATAAAATGCATATGCATGCAAATTGAACGCTCTTTATAAGTGTTTTTTAGTATAGTTTGCAAACATTATACTGCTACATTAAAGTCTACACAACAATATTTTTATGTTTGATTGTCAGCATAGCTTGATAACATTAGGAGGCGTAAATTATATACTTTGGAAAATGTTTACTAAGACCAAGCCGAAAATAGGTATTTAAAATGTTGGGAATCATAAAATAATAGCCAGCAATTGTAGTCATCAGGCGAGCGTCTCTGGTATATTAACGAACTTCACATACAGTACGTTTCATTATTAGGTTTCGGTTGTTACGCCCCCCCCCCTGGATCTCTAAATGAGCCGGAATTTCTATTAAATGTATCGGGGTGAGAGCAAGCTATGGTCGCTATCTCATTGAGGGAACATTTCGCTTTGTGAAATTGTGTTTTGAATAGTGGATATCACCATTTGACTGGGAGGTATATAGATTCAACCGAGGGAAGATATGTTCATTTATCAAAACAGCATGGTCTGGTTTGGTGATACCCTCGGGTTTTGGTGATACCACGTACACGGGGTGTATATGCTCTGTATAAATTAACAGAAGGTGTGAACGGAAGGTATTTATGTCAGGGAATACACAATTTATTTGGGTGGCTTGTTTCCCGAAAGCTTTAGACAAAGCAGCTGATAAGTACGAAAAACGAATTTGCTACGTTTTGGTGACCCCCTACCCAATTGATGCGTTAACGTTGAACACATCAAAAATTGCTTTAAAATTGACTGAGTATGTGGGCAAATTAATATCAGGACATATACTATATTTATGAATGGGTTGGTTCCCGAAAGCCTTTGGCACTTTACACAAATCGGATGGAAAACGGCAAAGGCGAATAGTTTTTGTTTTGTGGGACCATTTAAACACTTGAACAGAAGATGCACTGAAGCTGTATTCTCTTAATGTTAAATAAAAGTGTGAATAAAGGTAGTGCTAGATCATGGAATATTTAACTGATATCGATAGTTTGGTTCCCGAAATCATATAGGGTACTTTACAAAGGCGGCTGGCAAATACGAAAGTTTTTTCTTTGTTTTGAGCGCCCCCATATACGTTATGCCCCATTTTCTTAATCACACTACGAACTGAAATGGTATGTTCCCCATATTAACTGAGGGTGTGGACAAAATTGTAGTTTTACCAGGAAATACACATCTTTAATGGATGGGTTGGTTCCCGAATGTCTGGGATACTTTACAAAAAGGGCCAGCAAACGATAAAGGCGAATTATTACTATTTTGTGGACACCTTAATCCATTTGAACTCTTTAACACACCGTGGACTGAAGTTATATGCTCTCAAAATTAGCTATGTGAAGTCGTGAAGGCACCACATGTAGAAATTGTATGCTCTTAATATTAATTGCATGAGGGAGTGAACAAAGGTTATTTTTATCACAATATACACACCATGGATGTGCTGGCAAATACGAAAGGCGAATTTCCACTGTTTTGGGACCCCCTTGTAGACTTGTAACATTTTCACCTAACAAACAGCTCAAACATGTTGCACAAAGCTCTCAAAATGCTGGTTTTGTTCCATAATAGTCTGGTCGATAAACTAAAATGTTATGGTCAACCTAGAATAAATTTGGACTAAGTTGGTTTATATATCATTTTGAAGAGGAAGATATCCTCTATAACATATCCAAAATCCGCTAAAATCCGCATCGAGCATTTTTTGTAAATCAAGATGGAGTCCAATATGGCTGCTATTTTCAGTTAAGTCAGCTGTTGCAATTTGATGCAATTATAGTGAGAATATCTTGTCATATGTATACATATGTATACATTGTTGTGAAGCTATGACATATCGCCACCTTTTTGTGCCAAAATTGGAACTCCCCGCCTAAGATGGCAGCCAAAATGGCGACCGAAAGTGAAAAATGTTACGTTTTTTTACTGATATCTTTAAGATAAGTTTCTACTGTTTGGAACTGGTTGAGAATTGTTACTCTATTTTGTATTTTGCATGTTAATTAACCATCGGGAAAATAAAATATGCCATTAGTGGGGTTCCAACCCCTTCCTATCATTCAAACATTCGATTTTACAGAACTCGGTATAACATTTCATACAAAAATCACCATTGGGATTATAGTCATATTTCATCAAGAAATTGGAAGAACTGTGCAATGTAAGTAATGCATTCAATTTCTTATGGATATTCCGACTCAATGGTACCAAAATTGTCACTTTGGCTCAAAATGACTGCCAAAATGGAGGCCAAAATATGAAAAATGGTAAATATTGCACCAGCGTGCATTGCAACCGCTTATAAGTTGTGGTTGATGAACAAAATTGACTATTCTGTCTTATATATATATATTGAATACTAACAAAATGGCAAAACAAAATTGTAAAAAGTTGATTTGTCACATTTATTCCGAACATTATTCTAAGCTGTTCCGAAAAGGTTGCAAATTGTGACTCACTTGGTTATTAAACATGCTACTTAATCAACAGTTAGTGACAACTAAATGTTATATTCTGGTTGTCCCAGTACATTATGAGGCATGACAAATCATTTTAAGGGATGCCGTGTGGATTTTTGCCGAAAACTTCTTTTGGAATTCTGTTTGTGTTTTTGAACGGAAATGGGCAGAACGTTGAAACGGAACTGAGAGGGATCATATTATGTGGCTACTTTATTAACTTATAAACTATTGTCATGAAAACTATTTCCTTCGTATTGCATACCAAACGCCATTAAGGTGGAGAACACTCTGATATGATATATATCGGTTAACATATCCTTGAGTTATTGCGATAGGAAATCGATAGTCACCCAAATGTACATCAGTGCAACTCACACATGGCCATGCAGTAACTCCATATATACATGAACACCACATAAATGAACATATCTCACTCGCTTTATACACATACACCTCACCCATTACTATACAGCCACACATGGGTATGCCCATACACCCAACACATGGCCATATAGCCGTGAGTAAACATGTAGGCACACTAGGTATACTCATACACCTCACCCATGACCACAAAGTCACGACCTGTATACCTATCCACTACATTCACGAACATACAGTAACATATTGTATACCTATTCATATCACCATTGGCCATACAGTCGCCACATGTATATGTATATATTTGCCACATGCATGACCATATGGGCACTCAATATATATATATACACCCAACGATGACAATATAGTTACTCCCGGTATACATTTTCGCCACATTCATGATCATACATGTACATGACTTCTTGTATACATATTTGACTCACCAGTGGTCATAAAGTCACTCCATGTATATATATTTGCGACACCCATGGCCATATATCCACTCAAGATATACATATGCACCCAACCCAAAACAATAGAGTCACTACAGGTATATATAGTATACATATAAACCTCACAAATGGCGTTACAGTCCTTCTAGATATACCAATGTCCCACACCGCGCACGCGGCCATTCTTACACTCTAAACGTGCATATACACCTCATGGTGACAATTCAGCCTCTCGCTGTATACTTATAAACCACACTCGTGATCATACAGTCAATCATTGTATACCAATTCACCTCACCATTAATTTTGCCACACTGGCACTCTCTATATACATATTGGCCACATCATGGCCATATAGCCACTCAAGATATACAAGGGCTCGCGTCTTGCGGATAATGAGTCGAAACGTTATGTGACATTTGCTTAGTATGGCACATAGTCAGCGATTTGCAACTGATGATCTTATCCAAACATTTTGACATATTTACAACTCATTGGGAGTAATTTCCAAAAAGGTCTAAACTCTACTTTTGGCATAAAATAAAATCTTGTTTTTATGGGGTAAGTTCTATAACTATTTTCAAAATTCCATTAAACCGCTCCAGGACGCACCAGCTTCCACCTCAACATCAATGTCATTAGAACGGGGATAAATTTGTCTTCGAGAAATTGGGACCTTGGTCATCATATATTTAGCCTCGAATAGTCTGTTATATGCCTAGCAGACATCCTCCCCTTTCTTTTACATCCATATGTTTATGTACCACCTTCATTTTGTGGGGAAATGACATGACGGATAGGATGTAAGCCATTATTTCTTTCACTATACTTATGTTGACAAATCGGAAAGGCCTTATGGTCCGTCAGCCAGTGCTCCAATCTGACTTGTTATTGTCATTACGGAGGGCTTGGTGTGATTTTCGTTGACCCGGACAGATGTGTGACCTTGTCAGACACCCACTTACATGTATTTGTTAGCCTATTCTGATCTGTATTGGTTGGTTGTTTGTATTGGTTAACCCATACCATAATCACTCCAGGTGTATATATATTAACAATTACAATCCTTCTAGGTATACATATACCCCAACACACGGCCATTCGTACACTTCAGACTTGCAAATACAGCTCAACCATGGCAATTCAGCCACTCACTGTATTCTTACACACCCCATCCTTGATCATTCAGCTATTCACTGTATACCGGTACACACACCAATGACAATACAGATACAACAGGTAAACATATACATCCCACACATGACCATGATGTCATTATCTATATACACAAGCCCGCCAATGACCATCAAACTGTACTCCATGTATGTATATACACTTCAACAACATTGACAGTGCAGTCATTATATGTACACATATATACATTGCCCATAACCATACAACCACTCCATATTTATCCATACACCCAATCCATTACCATACAGCCAACGCGTGTATACATACATTTATCCCCTCTGTAGAATTGTAAGCCTTCTTAGGCACCATTGTTCTTCTAGGGCCATACCACGCCGTATCCCGGTGTTCTTGTTCGATATATGTTAACTAAACAGGAAACACTTATTTCGTATTACCCCGCAAAAATTGTCGTCGCTATATAGAGAAGACAGATTTTACACGGGTCATAACAATCTCGTATGCCCCGTGTAAAACTGATATTACCCGGCAAAAATTGTCGTCGCTATATAGAGAAGACAGATTTTACACGGGTCATAACAATCTCGTATTCCCCCTTGTAAAACTGATATTATCCCGCAAAAATTGTCGTCGCTATATAGAGAAGACATATTTTACACGGGTCATAACAATCTCGTATGCCCCGTGTAAAAATTATATTATCCCGCAAAAAATGTCGTCGCTATATAGAGAAGACAGATTTTACACTGGTCATAACAATCTCGTATACCCCGTGTAAAACTGATATTATCCCGCAAAAATTGTCGTCGCTATATAGAGAAGACATATTTTACACGGGTCATAACAATCTCGTATGCCCCGTGTAAAACTGATATTACCCCGCAAAAATTGTCGTCGCTATATAGAGAAGACAGATTTTACACGGGTCATAACAATCTCGTATGCCCCGTGTAAAACTGAAATCGGAACATCTTGTTAATATAGACCGGGGATAAATACGTTGCACGGCTTGTTGAGGGGGGATACGGTGTGGTATGCCCCGGTTGAGTCCCGTATCCCCCTCGGCTATCGCCTCGGGGGATACGGGACTCAACCGGGGCATACCACACCGTATCCCCCCTCAACAAGCCGTGTAACTTATAGTATACACCACCCATGACAATACAGCCAGCCAATCACACCCACGATCACACAATCACTCCATATATACATGCACAACACAAGGATGGACAATGTAGCTAATCTCGCTATACACCACTTCAATGACCAGACAGCCACTCACTGTATACATGTTCACATCACACATGACCATAAGCCATTCATCTCATATATATTTTGAAGACCTCTGTCTGTTTGTCTGTCTGTATGTATGTATGATTGTCTGTCATTGATACAAATCTACGATTCTCGACCGATCGGGACGAAACTTGGTACGTGTGTGTAGTTTGACAAGACGGTGGACGTTGTCGTATTGGCGAGCCCGTGCGGCGCCCGTGCAGCGCATGCGCAGACGAGATCTCGGAAACGGGTGGATCTATCGACTTGAAATTTGCTATGTGAATGTATCTTGCCCCGGATACGAATTTTATCGGGTCGCCGAGCCCGTGCGACGCCAGCTTCGCGCATGCGCAGACGAGATCTCGGAAACGGGTGGAGCTATCGACTTGAAATTTGCTATGTGAATGTATCTTGCCCCGGATACGAATTTTATCGGGTCGCCGAGCACGTGCGACGCCAGCTTCGCGCATGCACAGACGAGATCTCGGAAACGGGTAGAGCTATCGACTTTAAATTTGGTTTTTCGGAAACGGGTGGAGGTATCGACTTTAAATTGCCCCGGATACGAATTTTATCGGGTCGCCGAGCCCGTGCGACGCCAGCTTCGCGCATGCGCAGACGAGATCTCGGAAACGGGTGGAGCTATCGACTTGAAATTTGGTATGTGAATGTATCTTGCCCCGGATAAAAATTTTATCGGGTCGCCGAGCCCGTGCGACGCCAGCATCGACTTGAAATTTGGTTTTTGAATAGCCCGCTATCGGCTAGTCTATTATATATTTTTGGAAGATCTGTTTGTGTGTGTGTGTGTGTGAGGGTGTGTGTGTCTGTGTGATCGCGATGGACTCGAAAACGACCGAGCCGATTTCGATGAAACTTGGTATGTGGGGGGGTTTTCGGCCGGGGGGTGGCATGGGCCTATCAATTTTCAGATCCGAGGTCAACTTTCATGTGCCGCGGTCAAATCTGTTTTTACGCTGTGTTACGGGACTTTCATTTGAGTTCGGTGCTTACAAATCGATTCGAAACAGCGCGAATAATAAAATGCCAGTCATAATAATGACACTGTGAGAATCTTTCGTGTTTCCTCTTTCCAACGATATATAATGCGTATGTATCCGTTTTAGTTATCTGCCTCAATTATCAAGAAGAAGTGGTACTATCTTCCATCAGGATAAAAACAATGCGTAACTTCTATGACGTCGTTAGAGGTCATAACGTTAGAACACGTTAACGCTCAACCGGCCGATGCATTTGACTGTATCAGACGTCTTGGCGATATCTCGGGCACCGATGGTAATTTATCTTTACCGTTGAAACTTGATAATTAATGAGCGTGTGTATATGAGGCGCGTTTATATACTTGAGTGCAAATCAAATCGGGTTAAACTGGCGGATTTTTACGGACGAAATTTGATGCATAGCTTAGGGTATCTCGGTATCCGCCGGGCCGATTTCCCGGTATCCGCTGGGCCGATTTCCACCATTTTTGGGGTGTTGGTGTTTGACCCCACCTGACCTTGACCTTCAAAATGGTCAATTCAAGGTCAAAGCCCGGACGAAGTCGGATCACCTTCTAGTTGTATACATATACATATCAACGTGGACACCCCATACATGACCATATAGTCACACATTGAATAACAATACATGTATAAAAATCCCATGATGGGTCACCAATTACTTTTAGTAATACCGGAACTGAACACATTGCTTAGATTATAGAAAACTGTTGCATGAAGGGTATAATTATGTCACCTTACTAGTAATTACCCGTAAACATGTGATTTGATCAACACATACATGCATACAATTACAAATCCCATGATGGGTTACCAAAATTGGTGCATCACTTTACTGGAATAACAATTAATCCACAATGCCAAACTTACTTATTTTTTTTATA
Source organism: Siphonodentalium dalli (assembly GCA_032622095.1). Lineage (NCBI taxonomy): Eukaryota > Metazoa > Mollusca > Scaphopoda > Gadilida > Siphonodentaliidae > Siphonodentalium > Siphonodentalium dalli. The sequence continues at coordinate 89,637,173 of CP136068.1, forward strand.
ATGCTCCTTTAACATGGACACAATTTTCATAAATGGCTTGCCCATGTTTAACCCTAAATGTACAAAAGGATCAACATATATACATGATTACATACAGGCGTACAATACATGTACATGCATACACCCTTGTATTTACTGGAATTATGATACCAGTATTAGTATAGGCCTACTTATCTTTACTCATGACTTTGTTGTATTTTTGTATACAGTATTTGATTTTAATATGACAAAATGTCAAAGCAGAAGATATGCATTCATGTAAACAGGTGTGTAAACATACACAACTTCTGACAGGCTATACAGATATATTTAGTAATTATTAATACTTACATTCACATAATGGTCGCCTACATATTCACTGCATTTGATCCTAAAGAGACATGACCAAATCCATTCACCGCCTTAGGGAATGATGTTTGCTAACCTACAGCATACTGTGTCTGTGGGTTAATCGTCTGCACTGGAGCCACTATGTGTTTAGTCGAATCCATCCAAATAGAATCGAAGACACAATAAAACTGTTGTGCAACAAAAATAGCCTGACATTTCCACAAACCGTTTGAATGCATGCAAAATCCGAATAACTTTTATAAGAAACAGGAATAGCTTAAATGTGATGTTTTCAAGTTTCTTGCACACGAGACGACTCCGATATTTCACGAATCCATGTCATCAAACTGACCTTGACATTTATTATTATTAAATTAGGTCATGTTGTGACAGTACAGTCAGGTCCGAAACATTCCGATCACAATAAAGTCAACTTCATTAAGACGAATTAATTCATGAATTTAGACACAGTTACTGGACATAGGTCCCGGAGGTAGGGTTTTGTCGAGATTATAGATCGGTATCCATATAAAGCCTTCTTTATAGGGATACCGATTAGTTGGCTCGATGAGGCCTTGTGTTTGGGACTTTGTGTCCAGTAGATTTCTTTTAAAAACAAATTATACTTTGTCAAATACAACCAGAAGTCGGTGTACCATATATACACGTATATGCAATCATTTATGAATCTTCATGTTTTATTAATTATAGGTTCTTGTTCATGTATTTTCAACATACTATTGGCATACACTCATGCATTTAGCCACATAGGTCTATATACCTACATATATATTATGGAGTAATCTATTTCAACTATGACGTAAGTCCTCGTTGTGGGTCAATTAGATAGCCTACACGTAAAATAACAGATATGCGATTTTTGGCAATACTTTCATGAGAAAATAACAAGCGGAATTTGAAATGTTAATTGACCGTCGATTGACACGCATTCGAGGACTTACCAGAAACACATACCCGCCGAATACAAAACATTATTAAAATAATATGTATTTCATATTACGGTTAGCTCTAGTAACAATGCACGGACTATACATATTCATGCTTACATCTTTAATTCATTTTGAAGCGGAGGGTATACATTTCATTCATTCCATTATAGGTACTCATGGCTACACCTAACGTAAATTTGAGTGAGGTTCGGGATTCTGATGAATATAACTTTACAATGAAATGGAACGAAGCGGAACAGGAAAATGACGATTATTTAAATTCTGCTATTAATACCTGCAATGAATGTGGATACATTTCACCACCAGACACTATAGATCAATCCAATCAAAAATAAACATTTTCAATATTCAGCCTCAACTGTCGAAGCATCAATGCAAATTTCGGTTCTTTGTGTAATCTCCTATGCGGTTTAAAGTCGAATAATAATTCATTCGACGTTATTGCTTTAACTGAAACATTTAAAATAAGACAAGCATCGCACTTTCAGATACCGGGAAATCACCCTATGGAATTCAAGTGCAGAGTTGACGACGATGATGGCAGAGGTGGTGTATGCCTTTAAATAAAAGATTCCATTGACTATACAAATCGACCCGACCTTAGAGAATTTATTCCACACGTAATAGAAACAATATTCGTGGAAATTAACCCAGGAAAAAATTACTCTCGGATAATCGGCTGCGTTTACAGACCAAATACCGCACCAAAGGCCAACATTGATCAATTTTTGAAAAAATTCGACGATATTTTAGAAAAAATTTATAACCACAAATCATATATATCAGGAGACTTTAATATTGACCTACTCAATTTCAACTCGCATATAAAAACGAATGATTTCATAAATAACATTTTCACAAGAGGATTCGTGCCAAGGATTACTAAACCTACCCGAATTACTGATCATTCAGCAACTCTCATCGATAATATATATACCAATAACCTACGAGGCGACTGTAAATCTGGCATAATCACATGCGATGTTTCCGATCACTTCGGCATATTTTATTCAGAATCTAACCAAAAGAGACAAAACAGCAAGAAGTTTTGGTCCTGATAACATAATTATATTCAAAAATCTTTTTAAATCGTGTGCCTTTGACTCCGTCACATCTTGAAATCTTCTTAGATATCTATATGAATGCATATGAACTAGCTTTCCCTATCAAAAGCCGACATATACCCAACAAATTCATAAAACGCAATCCTTGGATGACATCCGGATTGATTAAGTCAAGTATTGTTAAGAACCAGCTATATCTACGCAAATTGAATAAACCCACGGAAACGAACGTAAATAAATATTTGAGTTATCGTACCTTATATAATAAACTAATCAGAAAGAGTAAAAATATATACTATACAAATATTCTAGAAGTAAATAAAAATAAGTTAAAGAAAACATGGGAAATACTTAAGGGTGCATTGAAGATAAATGGAAACACAAATAATAACCCCAAGACATTTACCGAAAACGGAATAGAACTTGAAAATTCAAAACTCATATCGGAAAAGTTCAATGACTTTTTCTCAAAAATTGGGCGGGAAACTAGCCAACTCAATGAACATGAAAATGACTCTCATTTTACAGATTTTCTCCATAACCGCAGACCAGACGACATCAATTTCAAAATAATTCCGACCTCTATGCAGGAAATCATCCTCACATGTTTCTCTATGACAGGGAAAGTATCAAAGGATTTCAATGGTATATCAACTAAACTTATCAAGGAAACAATTGAGGAAATAGCCCCAGCATTAAAGGGGTACTGTACGCCATTTTCATTAAATTTCCGGTGACAACAACGATCTAATATCGATAATATATAGAAACATAAGTAATTTGAGTCGAAGATGTATTCTGTAAACGCGCAGGTTAATAGGCTATCTTAAAATTTAATAATTTAAAAGTTAATAATTTGATATAAATTGAATTTATGACTGGAGCCATAAAATGGCGTCAATTAAATTACGAATTACCGTAATCAAAAATAGTAATTGAGGGATACTGGATTTTTAAACCGATCGCACACACGATTGCTTAAAATATTATGATGATACGGGGAGAACACTCAAGCCACTCACTGACTAGCGACGATACAATAACTTAAATGATTATATGTGACTAGTATGCATATAATATAACTTTTATTTGATTCATTTGGTTGAAAACTTTACAAAAATTACTCGACAACGACAATTTGTATTTTTGCATTCCGGTAAATTTGTCATCCGTAACATGACTTCGTACTCAACAGACTTTCAAATAATGGAAAAATTGTTACCTTATTCTCCGACTCGGAGACTATAGAAACCAACAACAACATGTGGCGTACAGTACCCCTTTAATGCATATTTTTAACTTGTCCTTAGAGCAAGGAATAGTCCCTGACAAAATGAAAATTTCTAAAGTAGTTCCGATTCCAAAAAATAATACCACTCATGAAATTTCCAACTACAGACCTATCAGGATTCTTCCAGCTATCTCTAAACTTCTCGAAAAAATAATGCATAAACGATTACTAGACTTCTTAAATGAACAAAACATACTTTATAAACACCAATACGGCTTCCGCCCTAATCATTCAACCTTCCATCCTGTATTACACCTCCTCGATCAAGTTGTCTCAAATAATGACAAAATGACAAGAGATTCCACTTTAGCTCTATTTCTCGACCTCTCAAAAGCATTTGACACGATAAATCACGATATTTTACTTCATAAACTGGATCACTATGGTATACGAGGCACAGCATACTCATGGTTTCAGAGCTACCTGAAAAATAGAAGGCAATATGTTGAACTCAATGGTATCAAATCTAAATTGACGGAAGTGACGTGTGGATTGCCCCAGGGATCAATTCTGGGACCGATAATTTTCTTAATTTACGTTAACGATATGTCAAATTCGACAACAATGGATATCTTATCATACGCGGACAATACGACTCTAGTAACTGGTGGACAAAATGGCATCCTTGTAGAAAGTTATGTGAATTTATGAGTTACGCAACATATTTGCTTGCTGCTGTAGCAATAAGTTAGTGATCAATACTAAAAAAAACAACTATATGCTGATACACCAAGAGAACGATGATGACAAATGGAACTTTATAAAGGTTTACTTAAATAATACGGAACTAAACAAGATAGGAAATCTTGAGCACGAATCCTCCACAAAATTCCTAGGAATCCATATAGATGAAAACCTGACTTTCAAAAAACACGTGTCCTCTGTTTGTTCAAAAATGGTGAATGCCATATACCACATCAATAAAGTTAAACACTTCTTTCCTGGTAGCGCACTTAAAACATTATATTATGCTCTAATACAAAGCCATTTAGTCTACGGTGTTCAAATATGGGGACACGTCCCTGCGGTCAAAAAAATGTTCATGCTTCAAAAACGCGCAATACGAGTTATATGTAATAAGAAATATAGAAGCCACTTTAAAAAAGAAAATATACTCAAAATCTACGACATCCACGAAGTACAAGCGGCTGTTTTCATGCATGATTGGTATCGTATGCGTTTAATAGAATCATTTACCGACATGTTTTCCAAACGGAAAACCGGACCAGCCACCCGGCAAAAGCACCCACTATTTAAAAAAAAACCAAGAACATCTTGGTCCCAACAACTACCATTTCAATCCTTTCCAACCATATGGAACAACTTAGATAACGAATTTACATCATACCAATCCAGACACACATTTAAACGACGTTTACATGCCGATTGCATTAAAAAATATGCTGCAACAATTAAATGCAACACTCAAAGATGTCACGACTGTGTGGTAGCTCCTCAATAAGTGACTTCCACTATACCGCAATCCTCAACCTCACTTAGTACATTCCTACTCGACTTTCAAGGAACAACCCACTGACAAGAAAGAGACAAACCATCGAGTAACCAATAAACAACTTATCTAGACGTATACCCTCCATGTATATAATACAACCATTGTGTGATACATAATTATATAGCCGTGCATTGTACAAGAAATCATGACCGCCTATCATAACATCTTTTCATTTTTAAGGGGGTGGCAGTAAGACAGTCTAGCCTGACTATGCCACCCCTCGAATATACAACATAATATTTGTCAAATGTATTATGCATTAATATGTGTATATTTAAATAAAATATCCTATCCTATCCTATTCACATCATTCATGAATACAATAACTCCCCGTATACATACTCACCTCACCTATGGCCATACAGTCAACAGACATACACACTGTACTAAGCTGATCAATATTGATTTTTATGGGCCAGATTATCCACATACTATATCCCCCTCAGTTCCGTTTCTACGTTCTGCCCATTTCAGTGGACAGAATCCCAAAAGAAGTTTTCGGCAAAATCCATACTGCATCCCTTAAAATGAACTGTTCGTGCCTCTTAATGTACTGGGACAACCAGAATAGAACATGTAGTTGACTAAGTAGCATGTTTAATAACCAAGTGGTGAGTCACAATCTGCTACCTTTTCGGAACAGCAGAGAATACTTTTTTTTTATCTTTTTTTATAATTTTTTATTGAATCAGTCAGATGATTAACATACATAATGAATGGTTGTACAAATACAAAATATAGATATATAATATTCATCTGATACACACATTCAGGCATACACTCATTCACTCGCTCACGCTTGCACTCTTACTTACATCAACGGGCATTCTGGGTCTCTAAACAGGCGATCGGGCAATGAGTTGGAGTTTTAATTCACGTTAAAACATGTTATTTTTATTTTTGTTTCGGTTTAGCACGACACTCACTGAAGGGTGACTATAATTTCTACAATTATAATTGAAGAGAGTAAGAGGTAGAACGGAAACATAATTCTTAAAGGAAAAACCGCGAGTCTGATGAGTATATATCAAGAAATCTTTGCTTCATTTTTATTTATAGCGCTTTCTATCTGAAACCAGTTTTTCTCAAATTCTGCAATTTTCATATTACAACGAGCATTGAATTTTTCACATCTATACCTGTATTTGAGGGTTGTTATAAAAGATTTGACGGATAGCATGTCTGGGTTGAATTTAGTTCGATATATGTATTGTTTGACAAGCAGCCAAAACAAATTGGTGGTATAATTTCCTGCTGTTGGTGGAGAACCAAGAATAATTATCTTTTTCGAATATTTGAGATTAAGGTTATTTTTGGTTGACCAATCGTTAAGCTCACCTAGGAATTGTTGTACGCATGCGCAGTCCCAGAATATATGTGAGATGTTCTCATTATTATTTCTGCATCGATTGCACTGGTCATCAGATCTTACTTTTATTATTTTAAGAAATCTATTTGTTGATAATATCCTAGAATTAATCCTGAACTGTAACCACTGAAGCTTTGTATCAGGCGTCGTGGAGAAAGGTAGGCGGTTGAAAATTGTCCAGTCCATTTCTGGCACCCCAATTTCAATTGTCCATTTGCTTTGGGGTTTAGGGGAAAATTTCATAGCATTCAAAATTTTATAGAAGTCTTGCCCACCCTTTGAATTTCGCAAAAGTGGAACCATATTGCTGGGTTGTATGGGATTAGTACAACGAGTTAAAGTTTTCTTATATTTTTTGGCTAATGAATTAATTTGTCTGCAAATTGCGTTCAAGGTGATGAAGTCAGTGGATACATTAAAAGAAGCGTAAAGACTTTCGGGTGTGTGGAATTTACCATTTGTATGTATCAAGTCATTGATAAAAAATATGCCATGTCTTCTCCATGTAGCGAAGTTGATAATTTTGTCGTGCAGCTTTATGTTTGGATTTTTCCATAAGACCCATGTACATATATTTCCGTTTGACTCATTCTTCTCACTGAAATAGCTCCATGCTGTGAGTACATCACGCCAGAATGGATTTAATATATTTTTGGAATAGTTTCGCAAGTACATGCTGTCGTAAAAGAGAAATAGTGAGTCATTGGCAACAGGGAGATCAGTTAAAGGGATCCATTTCGAGTTCATTGACATAAGACGTCTAACCCAAGAGAATACTGTTCGGAATATATGTGACAAATCAACATTGTATCAAATTTGGTTGCCATTTTGCAAGCCATCTTAATCAATATTGTCTAAAACACATGAATGTGACACAGTTAGCACATATCAAAAACAATAAACACATTTGATACCAAAGATAGTTCCATTTTACTTTTTAAAAAATGGTTCAAACATGAACAGTGATTTTTTGCTTATTTTGATGTCAAGTTTGTGACATAAATATTCGATTAATTCTGGTGATTTCAATGGTTAAAATAGTAACAATTAACCAATATGCATCAGCAATGTTAGTATTCGGTGTATATAAGACAGAATAGTCAATCAGGTGCGTCAATCACAACTTGTAAGCAGATACATGGTACGCTGTGACAATATTTACCATTTTTCATATATTGGTGGCAATTTTGGCAGCCATTTTAAGCCAAAGTGACAATTTTGATACATTTGAGTTGGAATATCCATAACAAATAGAAAGCATCACTTACACTGTGCAGTTCTTCCAATTGCTTGATGAAATATAACTAGAATCCCAATGGTGATATTTTGTGATATGTTATACCGCGTTCTGTAAAATCGAATTTTTAGTGATCGGAAGGGGTTGGGACCCCATGAATGGCATATTTCAATGCTTCAAATGTCAGTTAATATACTAAATACAAAATAAAGTCAAAATTCTCAACCAGTTCCAAACAGCAGAAACTTATCTTAAAGATACTAGTAAAAACGTAAACAAAATTCACTTCCGGTCGCCATTTTGGCTGCCATCTTGGACGAGGAATTCCAATTTTAACACAGAAAGGTGGCGCTATGTCTTAGCTTTACAAAAGTGTATACATGTCTATATATGACAAGATTTTCTCACTATAATTGCATTAAACTAACTTAACGGAAATGGCAGCCACCTTGGACGCCATCTTGAATTACAAAAAAATGCTCAAAGCGGATTTTAGCGGTTTTCGGATATGTTATATAGGATATATTCCTCTTCAAAATGATATACAAACCAACTTAGTTCAAATTTCTTCTAGGTAAAACCAACCTTTTGTCGACCAGACTATAATGCCCCAACCAAGAGTCACAACACTCAGTTTGATAGTTCACAATCATAGCCCATACTAGTAGTGCGGTGGATTAACACAAAATCGTGACTGGCCGGACTAAAGCATAAAACTTCGAACATATGTTCTTTGAACCAAGCGAAATCCTTTTTGGTGGGTATTCCCGGACAACCTGACACAGGTAAGCCGTAAATCTGGTTTCCATGGCAATAGAAACTGCATTAAGAGCCAGTGTTGTCAAGATCACCCTGTAAGATCGAGGTCATTTGTTGAAATGTTCATTTGTAACAGGTAATTCTACATTCAACTGCCAATCAATTCACATATTTTGGGTGACTGGGATTCTGATCTGATAAAGGCATCCAATGGTCAAATAAGGCAGTTATATACGGCCGTACGTTTACATTAACAAATTCACTGAAAGTTCTAAAAGCAACTTGAAATTGACCGCAGCGATTAATCTGACATTTGGTTGAACTATCGTTGGTTGACCGTTGAGATTATGAGTTGGTCCACTTGGGACATTGTTCATTCCGAAAATTAATTGAAGTTACTATATAATTCCAAACCATTTGAACCGTTCAATATTGATCATATATCAGATGTTTGTGAGACACTAACTCTTTACGATTGTTCGTAGCTTCAATATATTATATAGCCTGGTGTTACATATGTATTTATGGGTGAGGGCATGGAAACGATAATAAAATTAAAAGTAAACAAAAGTTTAGCATGAAGTTTTAAAAAGATTGATGGATGCACCAACTCAGTATGAGTACATTGTTTCAATTGGCGTGAATAAATTATAATGTATTATCAAAATGGCCATGTTGCGATCGGAATGGCACATTGAGATGTCTCTCAACTCAGAATGTGCTATAATATCGATCCCGATGTTTTCCCATGTCAGGGTTCAAAACGGCGATAACCTCGTCTTGCCCAGACTGCGATGTTGCAATGGTATCCGCGACCTCTCCGCCTCGGCTATGGAGAATTAATAAAAATAACGTTCAAAGTTGTTATGCCAGATTAATGGAGACGCTGGCTCGCTACGAGTGTGCATTAATTGTCAATAGCAAATATGTAGCCAACTCGGCGGCTATTTTGAAAATCCAAAATGGACGCCAGGGAGCAATGTTCGGTGAAAATATTCATTCAAACTTTTTCAGTGATGCATGTTCAATTGATAATTATTCTTTATTTATATCCACATGGTACTTCCAAGTTCCAATCAATGGGAAACTAGTTGAATATAAATGTTTTGTCGGCCATTTTGAAATATCCAAGATGACCGCAAGGGGGCGTCGTAAAAATGGAAATATGGATTTTCAAACTCAGCGAGGTTTAACCTTTCAAACACATATATATAGATTTCCTAATTCCCACGAAATAAAAAAAACTGCACTTCCACATAAGGAACCGTACTATATCCTGATCTTAATTGTATATAGAATTTGACCACTTATTAAGAGTACACCAAAACAATGGAATCTGATATATTTGAGAGGTTGAAACTATAATTTTCTTTTTAGTCACATTAGGTACATGTACCAAGCAATGCAAAAATAATAAACACAATATAATAATTTCGCGCAACAATACACTCACCAAATAGCTTATTACATTGGCTCTATGACATGAAGCCATTCACACATATGCAGTCCAATGACTACAAATGTTGATATACAGGCTGGTCCATTCAAACATGGAGCAATTGACTGAAATAGCACTAATTTTAGAGATACCTTGCCATCTGGCCATTTGGCTATGGACATACATGTATGACCTAAAACTCATATCATGCATGACATGCAACTGATCAGAAATCAAAATTTATTTATGGATGGTTGTCTTTCTAAATGAATATAATTATGAATTTCTTGAATCAAGAAAACTTAAGTTTCTTCTCATGATCCTCAGATCTAACATCATGGATATATGAACTGCCCTTTTGAAAGCGCTCAATTTCAGAGAAATTTTTGGCTGAAACAGCAAAATTATTTTTCATGCCATTAATATATATTAAATGTGGTTATATTTGCCAACGACTTGATGGTTCTTGAATATTGTATTACAAAAAATTGCTTGTACCAAATTCCATAACAAAAATTTAGACAGATTTTGAGAAAATCCATTTTGAAACACGAAATTTTGGCGAAAGGTGTGTCTGACTCTTAAAGGTGCCTTAGACCGGTTGTGAATAAACTTTCGCATAGTGATGAACCACAAACAACGGTGAAGAATGTCAACATTCAACAGGTTTTGTCCCGTCATAGCAGGCCGAATGAAGAATTTTATTTTATGAATTCAGCCATATAAAAAAAATAATAATAAACCTTCGCGAAAGGCTACCTTTGCTGGGGATAATTATTAATTTTGTCTGAGGTCCAAAGTTAAACAAGACATTATGGCATTGGAATCCATGTAAACAGAAATGACGAACATGCTGTCACGACCTGCATCACTCAGAACTATATGTGTTGACTTATATGACCGTCAAGATTTAATTAACTGTAAATATTTATTATAACCAATTACGTACATGAAAGTCGCTTGCTGGTGGTAGAGGATGGGGTCTACCTCTGAATATTCATATTGAACCCATATCTTTCACCCTTTCATGGCTCCCAATTTTTCGACTGGCATATGCCCATTCTCAATTGGGATGAAATTTTAGTTGTACCCGTCCACCCTTGGTCGGAAATTGGTGTTCCGATGTGTGAAAACTTCGGTTTGCCCCCCTCTCATAATTTAGGTTGTTTGTTTATTTCAAATTACAACCCAAATCATTAGAATATAAGTAAGGAAGAACATTCAATTTCCAAGAACATGGTTTTGTTTGTTCCTACGAATCCTAGTGATTTAGGTTGGAATTTGATCATTTAACCATAAAAGTGCATGGAGCTACATTTGTACTAGCATATGAGCAATTATGACTCCATCCACCGGAGCCATGCACTAGGAAACGACAACGTCAACCCAACCAAACCTGATGCCAACTGTGCCGACATCATGCCAACTTTGGCCCAACGTAGTCATGGTATTATATACCGGTATGCATATTATTTGTTTAATTAAAATGGAAACCATATGTATAATTATCTGACGTGTATTGCCACGGCACAGTGGTCCCCGTGTTCTTAATTAAAATCGAATAAAATTTATTTAGAAAAATATTACACATTCTTATGGAATGTTAACAATGCGATTGGTTATGTCGCTGGCAAAACGTCAATAACTTTCGCGGGAAATGCGGGTACAAATATGACTTCGCTTTGGAATTAACATATGACGTCACCTAACACTTTACTTTAACGTGCTTTTACTAATTTACTGATCTAAAGAAAAGTTTATTTAGTGATATAACAAACATTTTAGACATTTACGAGATGAGTCATGTTGTTTTCGCGATGTGGCTAACAAACATGTGATTTTCGTCATTTTCAGAATGGCATAGCAACCCGAGTCAGGTCGGCAATATTTATGACTTAAGTAATGATAGGCCTAATTGTATAAACCATGTAATGTATTCACGCAATTAATACTGTTATGTTAGCTGTATGAAAAGTAACATTTTGTAGTTTTAATTTAATGATGGCGGCGCCTCAAGTTCAAGATGGCGGCGCCTAAAACTGTGCCCAGTTGGTCGTCCTTAAAAGAAGTTAGCTATGACATAGTCCCAGTATGCTGGTACGTAAACCAGCTAATATAGTGGGATAGACAGATGCTGTATGTACGTCCCAGAACGCTCACAATGGCATCCTATAGCGGACTTTACGCCCACACTTGGTGGTGGGATTGGTCGGCTCTTTTACTCGATGTTACCCGATAAATCATTACATGATTCGGAAACATGATTGGTCATAAGGTGTATACTAATCTACGTTTCGTGTTAAATTACACATAGAATATTTCGGTTTATTAGGACACACATCGATTTGTTTACGTTTTAACTGAGAGCCGAAGTGTTCCGAAGTTTAATCGGCAATGTTCCGGCAACATGCGCTATTATTTTATTCCAAAATCTAGTATGTGTTTATTTTAATTGTAAGTGGTCCTATAAAATGACTTATTATCACCATCATCATCAATGTTTGGGGAGTAAGTCGCCATGACTTTTACACATTTCACATAATAAAATACATGTATAGAATAACGGATTCAGTTTTAAAGTTATCCACGACGTTTAGTCGTACATATACCGCTCATTATAACTGTTGTTATCGAATAGCTCATTGAACTGTTAAACCGATTCGGTGGAAACAATGTAATCTGTTAAACGATTCCAGTTTGTACTCACTCGCTGGGAAAAGAAATATTTTCGGACATCTTTGACAATTATGTTCTTTTGCATCTTATGCTTCTGTCCACATGTTCCTTTGTGTTAGTTAAACATTTCTTACACGGAACGTCTAGCGATATATTTTTAATTTCCAATTTACAAATTACCGGGTATTCGTGATAGAATTAATCAAATTCAATTTGCGACCGCTTGTCGATGTTTATATTTACCTTACTAGTGCCTGAATATGCCGATGTCACTTCGTGAGGTCAATTGAGTTCGCATACTTTTAACAAATATGTAAAGAGTGCGATAATATTATTTGTTCACATTAAATTACCGCTTTCAATTGACAATTGGTGTGATGTTCCGATTAAATATGATGTCTTCTATGGAATAAACCTGTTTATTGTCGCAATTATGATATTTGATTGCATTTATTTGTGGTTTTATGTGAGCTGGTGACCTAAACGGGGCGTTCTGGGACGTAAACACAGCATCTGTCTTTCCCAATATCTTAGCTGGTTTTCGTAACAGCAGACTGGGACTAGCTACATGTATGCCATAGAGCGTGTATTGCTTCCTTGATATCACGATGACTTGTCTTTCAGCTCGATTGTCAGCAGAATTTGTCTACTTCTATGACGAAACAAATGATAGTGTGTTCACCATTTACCATGGACAGAAACTAGATGCAATTGCAGCCAGCAAGACATGCGACAAGGCTGGACACCACCTGGCTTGTTTAGCCGACTCAGCACATCTGACTTCGATGATGACCACATTGGCACAGAAATATCCAGGTAAATATAGCTGAATTGTTCACTCTCATGCACCGGTTTTCCGTGATAAAGTTACCAAGGTTCCTGAAATTGTGATAAAGTTACCCAGGTTAATTAAATTTCATGTATAGCAACAAAATGTTCATATTTTGAGATAAAAATTACCACCTCCAGTACTAATTTTCTCAATTTATGCTGAGTGAGGGCTATTACTTGCCAACACTGAAATGAATTTTCCCCAGTCACCTTTAAATCGCGTTCATATTATGAGTAACTTTATCACAATCCTCTCAAATCTAGGTAACTTTATAACAAGTTCGGGAACCTGGGTAACGTTATCACCAAAAAAACCGACGAGAGTGACCAATTCAGCATGAATTTAGCGTGTTTGGATAGTTAGGGTTTCACGTCGTTGTATGTAATTGTTTTTTTTTTGGCCATGTAAAATCGGGATTTGAATATTGGATATATAATATGGATCTGGGAAGAAAGCTTACTGTGCAGTGTACACTGACAATATTACAACGAGTGTTAACTTATCATCATCATTATCTCGGAACAAGTCATTTTACTTTTAGTTCCGGTACAATTGAATAAATTAATGGATTTGCATAATATGCATATTAGTGTGAGTATATCAATTGACGTATTCGTAATCATACTTCAAGTGATAGAAGTAAGCGTCTATGATAGTCTTAAATTCATCCAGAGATTTTAGTTGAACGATATGGTCTGGCAGACTATTCCAAGACGAAACCACACGCTGCGTGAAGAATAATTTTCCAACATTCTTGTTGAACGTTTGTCTGTATAATTTCCTGCTAATTCCTCTTGTTGTTGTGCATGGAGACATTTGAAAAAGGCAACTGGTGTCCAAATTGTAATGAACATTTAACATCTTATATGTCTCAATTAAATCTCCCCTGAATCTTCGATATTTCACTGACATCAAGTTGAGTTTAATTAGTCTCTTTCGATACACTAGTTTTCTGAATTGGAGAACCATTTTAGTTGCTCTCCGTTGCACTTGTTCTAGTGCAATGCATTGGTATTGCAGGTGTGGATCCCATGCCGTATTGCAGTACTCTACTATTGGTCGAATCGTGCTGATATAGATTGCCCGAAATGGGTCTTATACGCTCGGTTGCATATTTGATTTATGTGGATATCAAATTTAAGTGTATCATCAACATTCACTCCTAGGTCTTTTTCGCACGTGCTTACTATGATTGGTGGATTCACATGCGTGTCTGTCATGAAGTACTCTATTTTTAGTAGAGATTGAGAATACACATAGGTGTCCGCCACTGAGCGAATTTAATCCACTATGATTTTCTTATAGGAAAATGCCTCTAGTTTCAGGATCTGGTTGGTGCACTAATAAAATGTGGTCCAAACGAAATAGTAGAGGCTCTTATGTCCATTTTTTGGCTCCCGTGTGCATTTTGTGAAGAAATATAGCCACTATGCTCATGATGTTGCTTGATATCTGGGGCACCAGAAAACAAATGTTAGACACCTGGGGGTCGCGACTGGGTGGTTTTATGACGTCATCAAGATTTCAGAGTAGGCACTGAATCAGTTTGATTAATAGCTAGTAGTGAATTTATGGTAGGAAATATAATATTTCTCTACTATTGTGATACTATGATAACAGGCTTCACTTTGACAGAAAAATTGACCACATTTAACCAAGATGGCCGCCAAAATGGCGACCGAAGTTCGGGAAAATGATGAATTTTCACACATTTCTCTTAAAACATTCACGGTTGTTTGAAATCTGTGGCTAATAGCAACTTAATTTTAAATACATGTGAACACCTAACCATTTGGACATGATAATATGTCATAGTTTGGGTCTTATTCCTACAAAATGTCGTCAAAATGTAAATTCATAAATATGCTATGAAATTTTACCAAATATCGATTTTGTAATTCAAGCCAAGTGTTACCCAGAAAATAGCTGATTTTGATGACAAACATTTGCAACAGGTTTAAACATATAGATTGCCATATAATTACAACCAAAAAAGTGCATCTGTATTCAAGATGGCGACCAAAATGGTTGCCAAAATTGATAAATCACTAAAATTTGTCAAATTTTCTTTGATATCACTCCTAATGTGCGATTTAGTTAATATAGGTGAATATATTTGCTCCGTGTTGGCGTAATAACATGGAGATATGAAACAATATGAATAGTTTGTGAACAATGGCTGTTTATACTCAAGAATTCGAAAGAATGAAACGACGAAAATGAGATGAAATCATCAAAATGGCAACCATGAACAATTTCAGAGTTGGCATTGAGTCTGGGAGGAAAATTTAGATAGTGAAATAATGTTTCGCGACCAATAATACCATTGGATCACACTTCCTCTTGGCGGTGCAATTTGGACCTAAAAATCCAAGATGGCTCCCAAAACGGCGACCGAAATTATAATAATTGATGATTTTCCACACTCGCCTCTTAAATTATTCACAGCGGTTTGAAATCGGTGGCTACTAGCAACCTTATTTTGAATGAATTATACCAGCTAATCATTCGACAACCATGATATGTTAGATTAAGATATTATTATCCACATGAATCTAAATTCAGGATGGTGACTCAGATGGTTACCAAAATGGAGAAATCATCCAAATTTGCTAGTTTTCATTGATAACGATCATAATGTGGGTTTCAGTGACTACTAGTAAACACATTTGTTCCCCTGTTGACAAAAGTGCCAGGAATGCTGATACAATCTGATACAATATGAATATTTTGCGAACAGTAGCTGCTTATATCCGAGATTTCATGAGAATGGAAACAGAAACCATGAAAAGTAGATAAATTCATCTGATGTTGACCTATTTGAAAATATCCACATCTGAATATATGCTGATTACATCCATCATTACATGTACAGCGGAAATGTCCTGATTTGGGTGACTCGACTGGAAAAAAATCCCTACCTCAACTATAAGGCTGTCGGTATTGAGCAATACTTTAATTACTTCCCCTTGATATCGCCCCCCTTATGGGGTTTGGCTAAGAATTTTTTCACTTGACTCCCGTATTGCTCATGTAATGCCATCGTACTAAGTCAATTCTACCGAAATTCAGCTGCTCACGGAAATTAATTGAATGGACATCACACAATGCAGTACCCAAAAACAGTAGCGGCATATAATGCGTTGACATTACAGACATCTTCCATGTTAACAAGCTTAATAATTAGTGTATACTAAGTCCAAATATAAGAATAGGAGCTAATATTTGTGTGATTCGTTCTTATTAATATACATATACGAAAACACAGGGTATACTTTTGTGAAACTGAATTTTTTTTACAATTGCTCGTCCTTGAATAACATCTAGTTCATATTGTGTGTGCATCAGGGGATTATATGACAGTAATTGCTTTGTCGCAAACTACCAAACGAGAGCGTTCAGATGTGAGCTATATCTGTCTTCTGCGAAGAAGAATAGCATCGGCGGATTTCTACCAGACCTCTGCTTATTACATGCGATATATAGCGACTAGAGATAAATTATGTTCAGGTTCGTACCAAAACAGAAACTGTTGTGGAGCTCTGGACAGCTCTGGTTAACTCACTGACTCCAGACCCAAGATTTGCGAAAGCGTGGCTGATTTTGATCGAGCTAGGGTAGGAAGATAGCCTCATATAATGAGTTCAATTGGTATACATGTGTATTTGAGTTCCACAGAGATAGTTTTCTGGATATCGCATATACTACAAGTTCGTTCCGTGTATGATCCCCATCTTCATGTGCAGAACTTATGCACTTATGTCATATTTATCACATGTGTTATCGAAGTTCTTTCATGCTTGCGTTATGTCTCATCAAAATGTCATACAAGAAACATATTCACACCAAATTTTCTTTAAATACCTGCATTTCTGTAATTGTATCGGCTATCGGCAATGTTCCAGATAAAATTGATAATAATTTTCGCACCAATGCACAGTTCGACTTGGCTGTAGAGGCAATTCAACTCACCGACATGTTGGGGTACATGTATTATTATTGGGTGGAAAGTTTGTAGTATTCTTTCCAGATGTTTTATACAGGAACATTTGATATCCCACTACAATGTAATCAGGTCTGCAGAAAACTCAGGTCGTTAAACGTTGTAATATTATACCTTCCTGAGCAATAGTTGAAGAATATTTCAGTTATGGACTCTTCAAATAGCTAACAATCCACAATATTCTCTCAATTCAAGAATAACATTGTTATCTATTACTTCCAACTTTTGCGCAGTATCTATATTCCAAGCTTGTTATTGGCCTACTTGTGGATCCGACTATTATGGTTGTACGGTTTGCCAGCAAATTCTATAAACTACATTTATTCGATGGACAATTAAAGGATTTCGTTCGAGATTGCGGGGTTTCTGTGATTCGAAGATATTTACTTTCTGTGAACTAACAGTTGATGTATAATGCTAATGAATGTCCCCATGTCGACGTTTTGCAAGAAATCTTAATAAACGTTCCATTAAATTATCTTGATGACCCGTCACTGTATTCATTAGTTCGATTCAGCATCATATGGCATGGACCAAAGATTAACTTCTGGTGTTTCGATGAGGTATTTCATCACTAAATATCCAGGCACTATGCATAGGCATTTTGATTTCACGATATTGTTCATTGACAACCAGGAAGAAGTTGAGGTGCCGTTATTGTCACTTGCTGGACTCGACATGGAGAATGACAAACCTTAGGCTATTTTTGCCCGATACTGATGTTTTGACATATTCTAAAATAAACTGACAAGCATTAACTCGGTTACGTGCACAGTTCTGTTAGACTACATCGAAGTGAATATGCAATGTATTTGCTATGAGGTCAGCGGCCGTATTGACATTTATTTATTAAATCTGTATTATGGACTCTCCATTCCACAACCGAAAGAAACATTCTATATGGAGTCTCTGATATGCAGTTGGAGAGTTTTGTGGTGAGCTCTGTTAGCTTGCGAGATGAGTTTTTAATTCAACTGTAGTTGCTGGGGTGAGTTGGTTGTAGTTAGGCTACCATCAATGTGACCATCTATTGGACGAAGTAACAAGGGTGGTACATGTGCTGACTCACGTCTTGAGAAGTGTGACAATGTCTCAACCATTCAAACGAATTTCGGGTGATGAAACACAGATATGCCAAAAACAAGAAACTGAACAATGCAATATCCCCTTATTGTATCTTATTAGACACAACTGTTTCATAATTAGATACGAAATAATGTTTGCACTAACATGTAATGCCTGTGTATTTCTAAGTTGAGCAATTATATTTCCCGGTGGCAGTATGATAGCAATGCAACTTCGACTTCGATGAAGTCAGGTGTGATATTTTTCCTGAATCTTCTAAATTTTTGTGGCCGGGCGAAATCAACGTGGTCAACAATTAATCAAGAATAGGCAACGAATAAAGCAGATCTGCCCCAAACGAAATAATATAGCCATAAAGTTGGATTTATGTCTGTGTTATGACTGCAGGGATTCTTTTGCGTTCGAGTACTCGTTATGCCCTTATAATGATAGTCAGCACATATCTGGTTTGACTTCCTTCCCAGGAAAAGGGCAGGATCGTTTAAATTATATTGGGCAATTTCATGTTAGGTTTCTAAGAGTCCATTCTGATATATTCTCGATTATAAACAAACTATGTTTGGTCAAACATAGTCACAATATACCTTAACATGATAGTATCTAATTTAGATTGGGCGAATATATCCAACTCATTTGCTAAATGCCGTTTGAGAATATAAACATTTGTCACATTTTATAACTGTGAGTTTTGGCGGCCATGCTGGCGACCATCTTGGGTCAATAGATCAATGTCGAGTGTAATGTAATTGAATGACACTAACGATATTTAAAACTGTGTACACTTTTGTTTGTTTTATTATGCCTATTTATATCCAATGTTAATCTAGAACCTCGAGAAACAAGTTTATTTGTGAAATTACATAGCGAATTATTTAATTTGCATTTTTCGGAGTATGGACAACAATTAGACACAAATTACAGCATAATATGTTTTTCAATTCCTACTCGCCACAGTTTACAAATAACCGAAAATGATGTAAGTGGCATGTGTAACAATTCAACACATTTCTATATTTCTATATTTCGGTCGCCATTTTGACAGCCATCTTGGTTTTTTTTATCAATCTTGTTCTTTCAAAAGAAAGCTTGGTGCAATTTTATCATTGCCGTAGAAATATTTTCTGTGTTAAATTTTCTTCCTCACTCAGTGCCCATTCTGCAAATTTGTGTGGCTGCCATGAAGATGATTTGACTTAATTTTCGTGGTATAATTCTGTTGAATTCTCGGGTATAAGCAGCTGTATGGTTCACCAAATTTACAATTCATTCCATAAGTCCATGGATGTCCGCGAAAAAGTAGCACATATTCACATATATTTACTTTTCCCCAACACATGAGTGATATTAATAAAAATTGGACAGATTTTGGTGATTTCTCCATTTTGGCAGCCATCTTGGCCGCCATCTTAAACGAATATGCATTATTTTCAGTGTAACTATATGGCAATTTACATATTTAAAACATGTTTACATTATCTTCATCAAATTCAGTTATTTTCTGTTCAACTCTTGGCTAGAATCATATAATTGAATTTTGGTTAACTTTCATAGCACATTTTTGAATTCACATTTTAAAGATAGCTGACAGGAATGAGATCCGAAATATGACATATTATGTTGTAGAAATGGTTGGATACTAGAATTTATTCAAATTTAGGTCTTTATTCGTTACAAATTTCAAACATCGGTTAATGATTCAAGAGGAAAGTGTGAAAAATCATCAATTTTCCGAATTTCGGTCGCCATTTTGGCGGCCATCTTGGTTTTTGGTGGCCACTTTTTCTGTCAAATGGAAGTATGGGGTATTAGTTTCACGTCAGTGGTGAGATAATCAAATTTATATAATAAATTTACAAGTAGATATTAATCAAACTGACTAAGTACATACTGTGAAATTGTGTATGGCGGCCATCTTGATGACGTCATAAATCCACCCAGTCGCGACCCCAAGGTGTCTAACATGTGTTTTCTGGTGCCTGATATATCAAGCAACGTCATTGGCATAGTCGCTATATTTCTTCACAAAGTGCACACGGGAGTACATAAGAGCCTCTACTAAAATGCTTTCATGCCTTTTCTATGAGTGCCAACCTCATTTTTAAAGCTATTTTCCGAAAATACTACAATTTTGTAAACTTCATTTTATTACGAAATTTATCATGCCAATAAGTCAATATGCGATATTGGAGATGAATTAGTATGATAGAGCTGGAATGTGCTTCAAATGTCTACGAAAGATATTCGTGGTGACGCCACGAGGCGCCTAACTCTTAGTGACGCTGCACGCTGCACTATACGGAAAAGGTATAACATATTTGGTGTTGTAGTGACCAGTAGCATACTGGCGATCTGATAAGCCCAATAACTTGAAAATATTTAGCCCATGTCACGTATAGTACCCTAATAACCTACCCCTACCCCGAAATATTAAAAAAATCGATATTTGGGGAATTCGGTGACATATGCTTCTACATTCTTGTTATAGTTACTCCAACGGAGTTTACTAAGTTTCTATAACTAATTGTTGTGGGTTTACGTTAAAATTTAGTGTTTTGACATAAAGAGAATGTCAGAAATTAGTATTTTTGGGTGAAAACAACATATTTTGGTTAATTTTGGGTGAAAATAGAATATTTTGGTATAATATGGATATAATGCATTTGACTATATATAATACGAATTGACAGAAAGTAATGATATTACAGAGATTGATACAAGTTGTATATGTATCGTAGAGTTGTCATCGTGCATGTATATGCACTGAGGTGAATGGTGTTCTATCCAAAAGCAACATCACTACAATCGTCATCATCCGACATAATTATAGTCATCACTATATTCTTCGTCTGTCCAAATATCAATATTGCAATCTTTTGAATCTTCTGTAATAATCTTCTCGTTCTGTCTGTACAATACGTTTGAAATATCATCAGGGAATGCCTTCGTTATCCATTTGATGCTACTGTCGTCTTCCCATCCATAGTCAGATGGACCCGGGCGCATATTTTCGGAACTGATGCCAGGCGCCATAATTATGCGTGAAACGTAGTTTGCCCTATATGTGTGCAGCTTCAAACTATCAACACATGGTGGTATCAATGACAAATCAACAACTTTGCCGTGATCCAAATATTTTTCCCAGAAGAGTTGCACTCGTTTCTGGTTGACCGTTACAGGGCGTCGTTTCCCATAGAGCTTAGATACATATTCTTTAATTATGTTCATGTCATAACATTCGGTAGACCATTGTGTTCCCAGTGTGGCGAAGGCCTCAATATACCGGTAATCTTTCGGAAATAGGTTGTAACACAAATGTTTGCCTTTCTTGAAGAATGCTGATACATAGTCGTTCCCTGTAAACGCATGACGTCCAATAATAGATTGTCTTAATAAGGTATTCATAGAACTTTTGTTTAGGTTAACAATTGTTCTGAATTTGCCACGACCAGTATCTAAATACACATCGTGGGTCAGATTGGTGCAATGTCCCAGCATAATGACCAATATGTCAGTGTCTCCTGATGGGGAACGAATAATCACAGGTCCTGGATTGTTTCTGAGTGCATGGTTAACATGTAGGACAACTTTTGTGTCTGCCTCTTCCTGGTCCGAACACAGATCTTCAATTATCGTTGTCATCACGAGTTACTAAATAACATAGATTTATGATGGAAAAGTAGACAAACTGTCCCACGAGTAGCATATCCCGTTTCTCATTCCACACGTCCAGGATCAGATCTATCATTCTCTCCTTGTTTGTCCCGTTCGATAGAAACTTGGAGAAGTTCTCAGGAATATTGACTTTTGCACTAGTAATAATATATTTTTCAGCAACCCCTCTATTTGACCGTTCAACCAGTTTGATGGTATGCTCTCTATATGTGTCCGCAATTACGTCAATTCGTTGATATCCCTGGGGAGTTGAACTGAAAATTTGCAGCGCCAATTCCTCAAAAGTTTTGGGTTATTGGGGCAGTGTGCGAATTAACGCCATTAAGTATATCACATAGGCCGATGTGTTATTTCGAGGCGGTAGTGTAGCGGAATCAACAATTTCACAGTTATCAGTTATTATTCCAATCAACTTACTCTTAGTTGTTTGTCTTCTCGTTCCGTCAGGATGTGCCAAAGCAATCGGTACTGGACCAAGGCAGTACGATAACACTTTATCGACATCGACAGATTCTTGTTCTAGATGACTGGACGCTAACAAACTACCTAGAATGTTTCGTTCAATTGTCAATTCCTTTACTTTCCCTTGGGCCAAACGCGTGTTCTCGAAATAGGACTGAACAACAGTTCAATCTCAGAACTTTCTATGCGTTTTTGAACAAACTGCTGTTGTCTGCATGTGTCCATTATTTATCATATGCAGTATTCCATCTGCCACGTCAGCTTTGACAGGAGCTCCAGACGACATATTGTACAGATTCGTCTTGTACAATTCGGCATCAAAAGGGTTGACAAATTCATTTCTCAGAACATTCAAGATTGATCGAACTCGATCCTCCGATTTTTTAATCATGCTCTGTCTACAGGTCGGATGTATATTGTCGGAGGAGATGCTCATACCCACAATTTCGAATAACATCTCTTTGAACTGCGCCACTTGTGGTGTATTTAAAACCCACTTGTTATAATTGCCACGATTCCATGCAAACTGTTTGATACCACCTGGTATTTTCGCATGTCGATTGTATGTCTGTTCACCAGACTGGTCAACTGCTTGTCCACCTGACTCAATCCCCCACGCATACAGACAATCCCTTCTCCTTTATCACAGTCCTCGCTTGCGGATTCGTGTATTCCAACGTCTTCAAACAATGTGCATAATATGCGCCATATCTCCCGTAGTTTGGTTTGTTGTACGCAAAGAAATATGGAAGTGCAGATTCCAAGCTGTGAAGTCATAATCATTCTCTTTCACTGCACAATGTAGCATTTGCAATATGTCAATCACATCGAAGTACAATAACCAGAACTTGGCTGTCTTGCCTAAAGCTCCATTTCGAATTGTTGTTTTGTATGCTTCGTACATTTCCCAGAACTTCGAGAACTCGTCAGTGTCTGTCATGATTAATTACATGCAGTTACCGGTGATTTGGATTCAAACAGATCACATAGTAACTTAGGAATAGTTATTGGCTCACCGTCATTGTTGCTCTGGAAGAATCGGTTGAGAAGCAATCGTTCCAATGCGTCTGCAAAATGTTCGTGAACAAACCAGGGACGATTGTACTGTTTACCCTTAAGCACAGCATTCAAACTACCGGATGCACACAGGCCGGTTTGAAAGACAGTGTCCTCGAAACCACTCGCTGAAACCATCTTACAGATAATACCGAACATTTCCTGCATCAAATGAAAGTCACCTAAATGAACGATGACATTACTGAATTCCTTCGGATAGTTCCAGATCGTCTGAAATATTTTTGCTGCTGCTCCAACGTCGAGTGTGATATATGAACAATGGGCATGTTCGCTTGTTGTGCTAACTTTTGTGCCATTTGTAGATATTCGGGAACGGTTTCGTATTCCGATATTGGTTTATGAATGGGTGGCAGGTATGTGATCATTGTTTTTGTGGGCACATTTTCTTCTGAAACTGACGAAATCCAACCACCAAACCGAGGAATCGTTTGCCTTTTCTCAGGTTGCTCTCTGCCGATCTTCCATGCCATTAGCTTCTTTTTTGCCTGATCCACCGGTGGTCTACAACATCCAATCTGTTTAGGTGTTTTAGGTGGTCCCCGTTTTGGATTAACACGGCGGTGTTCCAGTTCTGTGTCCACCAAGACACACATCGAACTTCGTTTCGGTCTCGGTAGTATAATCTCCGATGTTCTTGGCACGGTGTCGTCGGAACGTTCTTGACAAGCAACGGCATGGGTACTGTGTATAGTATCATGACAAGTGACTGTTTCGACATTATAATCGAAGTTATCAACCCAGAAATGTGTCAGTACTGTCGCAGAATCAGATGCGGGCTACAGATGCAACATCTGAGAACTTTCGAAGTACTGTTGAGACTGCTCGGCCAAACTAGTCTCAATTTGACACACTGTATCATAGTTAATTGAGTGGCCCCATTTCAATAGGATTTGTATTGGAGCCTTTTGTCCAGACATGTTATTTACCACAACACCTAGCATAGTGTGTTTTTCTGTTAAGAAGGCGCCACGAGAAACTCCGAAGATAAGATCTTCAGCAATCGATTTAGCAACGGTTTGAATCTTTTTGGTTGTGCGTGATTTGCGCCAACTATGCGTCTTCAGAATGTTCTCAATGAAACACGTTACCATGCTATGTGGTTGTCTGCTCTTGACAGCCAGCGACTCAGCACAGGATGGCCACGAAACTCCTCTATATTCCTACGAATAATATGAGCCGCCTGATCAACAACGTTATCGTCGTCTATTTTAAATACCTCTTTTGTATTTTCTGTGAGAGTTCGACTACTCATAACTATCAGTTATTTATTTATCTGAACAGTTACGAATAATATAGCATCACCATATTTCGTTTTTATTCGTTGTTTCAACCGATAGCGATAGCGTCTATCTGCAACATCAACTGTATGACCCATCATACCAGTCAAAACATCCATAGATACACTACGAAGTTGCTGCAAGACATACATGTCGATAAAATCGCACACGTCGGTGAAATTTTCACTCACAAGTGTAGTTAATCCGTCGTCATCAACAACACCATTATCGGGATCATTGTCACCAGGACGAGCAGGCCAACATATCCTCGTATAGACACTGTAGCAACTGTCGTGTTTTCGAAACTCCTTTGCGATTAAGTCATCGGTGCCGATTCTGGTCAACATTGTGTCGTCATTTGTCAAAGTAGCAGCCTGTTTAAGTCTACCAGATGCAGTTTCAGTGAGAATTGTGGTTGGATGTTCCCTCTTTTGTTTGAGTTTAATAACTACTTTCCCACATATACCACATGATTCGGGAAACATGTTTCGTCCACCATTCCCGCTTGCATGCTGCCTTGGAGTGTGACACACGCCATCATTATCAGAACTGGTTGATGCACTAGGATTTACATTTCGGCAGAGTGTAAATTTCTTATAGCACTGACTGTGATATCCATGTTTGCAAGGGTCGTATTCTGCAGGAATTGTGTCACAGTGTTCACTGTGTGCATTTTTTTGCAGCGAATGCACACAATTTGTCAGTTTAGTATAACTGCCATCATTTAACAGGATGATATGTGCGCCCTCGGTGTGCAATGCTGGGCAATGTGTTACACACATTGGGACGTATTCGGTGCGTTTGCGCTTTCGTGACATGCCTGTCGTGATCCAATTTGCAAATGGGTTAACTTATTATATCGAAGTGTGTGTGTCGAAGCGAAACGATGTGCAAAGCGGACAGCAACCCTGTCCTATTCCATATACAAATATGATGCTAGGCGCGAAGCGATAACCGTGGACCGAAATAGATGAGAGCTCTGGCACGCACACTTGCGATCAATGCATCCACAATTCAAACGACAAGAACAACATACATGTATAATAAAATACAAGCATATAAATAGCACGAATTCCACAGTGATCCTTTGTGTATGTTGTCACCGTACGGTTTCGACAAAGGGCACTGTCCTATTCGCCTATTCACGTACCAGATTATAGTACGTTATATATAGCTCATAACGTGGTACGCTTGGTGTAGCATATTACATATTAACTATTGTTCCATACGTCTAGTCGGGTTATTTGGTGGTCAGAAATTATAAAGAGCGTTTCAAAATTCAATTTAAGGCTGATATTCGCCCATGCAGTTATACACGTGTGTTGTGTGTATGTTCTATATAGCCATTCTAATTCCTACCTCACTTTTCCAAACTAATAATTTCCGACTATTAAGGTACACACGTCAGTGGGGAAGATCACAAAAATGACAGGATAATATTATACTAAGACATTTCAACATATTAATAGTTATACACTAATAACACATTTGGGGAATGATGAAGATATGTAGTTAACATATCCATTTTCATGACGTTTTGCATTTTTTATTGCATATTATTGGCGGCCATCTTGGATTATGGTGATTTTTTTTCCTATGAAATATTAAGCATAACTTAATAGAAAGAAAATGATATATGATACTACTTTGATTATCAATGTATTACGTCGCAATAAAACAAAAATTACATGAATGTGGTCGACATGCTAGAATTTTGCGTTTTGGGGTAGGGGTAGGTTATTATGGTACTATACGTGACATGGGCTAATTAAAGTTATTGGGCTTATCAGATCGCCAGTATGCTACTGGTCACTACAACCCCAAATATGTTATACTTTTTCCATATAGATTTCTGGTCAGTGAAAACGAAACGAGGTCACTTTGGTTAATCGACGAAAATAGTGCAGCGTCACTAAGAGTTAGACGCCTCGTGGCGTCACCACGAATATCTTTCGTAGACATTTGAATCACATTTCAGCTCTATCATACTAATTCATCTCCCATAGCGCATGTTGACTTCTTGGTATGATAAATTTCGTAATAAAATGAAGTTTACAAAATTGTAGTATTTTCGGGAAATAGCTTTAAAAATGAGGTGGGCACTCGTAGAAAAGGCATTTTCTTAGTGCACCAACCAGATCCTGAAACTAGAGGCATTTTCCTATAAGAAAATCACAGTGGCATAAATTCGCTCAGTGGCGGACACCTATGTGTATTCCCAATCTCTACTATTTTGGGTTGTTATGTCCGACGTGTATGACATTGATTTTTGCTGAGTTGTATCGATGTTGCCAGTCTAGGGACCATTTGCAAACTGCGTGTATGTCCGTCTGCACATTGTTGTGGTGGGGATTTCCGATAATTTTGTGTCATCTGCGAATATTTCGCAAAGTCCTTTTACACATTCTGGCAGATAATTAATGACAATTATAAAAAAGTATAGGTCATAAGACATTTCCCTGAGGCACGCCACTCGTTACTGGTGTCCAGTCCGAACATTCAGAATTTACGCATACCCTCTGCTCTCGGTTACTAAGGAATTGTTTTATCAATCCTAGGATGTTGTTGGTGATACCATACGATCCAAGCTTTCGCTAAAGTCTCTCGTGAGGAACAGAATCAAACGCCTTTTTAATGTCTAGGTATACTGCATCAACTGGTTCATTTTTATCCAGTGCTGATGTGATGTGTGATAAGTATTCTATGAGTTGTGTCTTACACGATCTTCCTCTCTTGAATCCGTGCTGACACTTGGTCAGTAATTGTTTTGTTCCATATAGCTCATCACTGCGTTGCTAACAAAATGTTCTAGAACTTTACATAAGATGCAAGTGAGACTCACTGGTCGGTAATTTCCGGGATCGTCTTTTCTGCCCTTTTTAAATATACACGTAACGGTTGCCTTTTGCCATATAGTCGGTACCTTTCCTTCTGTGATTGATCTATTGAACAATATGCATAATGGGTGGCTTACCTCACTTGTCGTTTCTTTCAGATGTTTGGAATGGATGTTATCCGGGCCACAACTTTTAAACTGGTTTATTTCACGTAACTTCATTTCGATGGCTCTTGGTGTTATTTGAATATCGGATAAATAGCTTCCATTTGATCTATGTTTTACGTTTGGCATTTGGTTGAGATTTTCAGAAGTAAATACTCCCGAAAAGAAATAGTTCAGTACTCGCGCTTTATCGTAGTCGTCAGTTACGCATCCATCCCGACCTTGTTCTCTTATGTCCCCTACTGTTTGTGTTGATGTAGTTTTACTGCGCACATAGTTCCAGAATGCTTTGGGGGTTCTTTTTGACTCCGAGGATAATCGTCTTTCGAAAGATTGCTTTGCTGTTTTTATAGCTGAATTTGATTTTTCTCTGCAAGTTTTATATAACTTGTATTATTCTGATGATCTCGATTTTCTATATTTCTTGTATGCTTGTCTTTTCTCTCTGATCGTTGACATTACTCCACTGTTCGGCAGTGTTCACGCTGGACCGAATTTTTTTTTAGCAGTGTTCGCCCAAAGATTCTTCTGCTTTTTTGTGTATTTTTCATTAGTAGTTGGTATATATTCTTTTGTTACATGTTCAAGTTTGTTATAGAATCGTTTCCACGCTTGTTCATATTCCATATAGTGAAGATCGTTCCAGTTTTCGTCCGCTAATTCAGTTCGAATACTATCGTAGTTTCCTTTGTTCCAAAGAAAAACGCGATCCTCGATTTTGATTCTCTTGAGTTATTAGATTGGGTTGTAGGTTGAATTTTATAACATCGTGGTCACTTTTCCCCGGAGGACTTTCGTGCTATATGCAGGATTCTACAAAGTGCGGGTAATATTAACCCTTGCTGTACAAAATGGATTCTCCCATTCAGTTTTAAGAGTATGCATTGGAACAGTTTATTATTAATTTGGAGTGGTGTTCATGTATTAAAGCAGACAAAAAGCAGATAATGCAAGAACATAATTATTCATATTCATTTAGGTGGGAACTATTCAGATAATAAGTTCAACAAACGACCTTGTTGAACTTATTATCTGAACATTTCCTTCCGGAATATTCGTCAAGGAGTATTTAGTATATAAAGGGTTAATGTTAAATATGTATTAGCAAAAATATAAAGTTATTGGACACCAAATTGACTAAGTGAAGGCCTTCATCCGCACGCGAGTTTGCTAAAATACAATAGTTGCACTATAAAATAGACTTTGACTAATATATGCAAACACAGAAAGAGTGAATATAATTATATCACATGAAACCCCTATTATATCCTTAAAAAGCCATTACATATTTCCTTATATCACATAGTGTATTTGTCACTAGTGACGAATAAGGGCGTGCTTCCCGCCAATTTGGCAGCGCGCCAATACATTGATCTGGCGGATTAATACTATAGTATTAATACTATTATATATTTATGACACCAAAACCAGACAAAGTAAAATTCTTGTCCAACTTCGTTGCACTAACGAATATAGACACAAAAACAGATGCAAATTGGGGGACTATATTTTTCGTTGCAATCCTGAGCACGCAATACTTTCGTAAACGGCTGTAAAATGTCTCAGGCGACGATGTCAATGTATGCATTGTTAAGGATTTTTTTTTCATGCGATATACAAGATCTTCAAATCGTTATGTTGAGATATAAGATTTTATGTATATTTGTTCCCCATGTATTTATCCATACGTTATTTGACATTAAATATGTCTAAATCAAACTTTCCGGAAGCCTGTGTACCCATGCAGTATCACTATCGGTGAGAGCACGGTGAGGGTGACATCTTCGCTCTTTCTTTACAGTCATCGACAACGCCGACAGAATTTACCATCTTGGAGGAGATGTGGTCGATGGCGAAGGGGGAGCCATGTGCTTCGATGGTAACAGGCTTACCGATGTCGTCGACTGGTTGCCTGGCCACCTGCCTTTGGGTGGTAATTGTAGCACACTTGAGATGGATCTGTGTCTCCGCAAACCAGTTGGAGAAAGATATTATCTGGACAGCCTATGCAAGGATCGTGTATACAGTTTCATTTGTCAATACCCATGAGAGCATACTATAACAATATACGTGTAATTTACAAGATGGAGAGAGATTCCACTTCTAGCGATTGTGTGCGTGCTGGTGATTGTAACTATATAACGTCACAGATCACGTGATCCTACACACTAACTGTTTGTAAGCCGTTAGTGAGATTCAGGGCGGCTTCTAGTGATTATAAGGAGTGTATAGAGGTTATATGTGTGTACCATTGGTAATATTGTATATTACGTTGATATTAATGTGTGCCATAACTCTGGAAGAGGCTAGATGTCGATAGTGTTACTTGTAATACATATCAAGGGCGGAACACTATAAAACATGATGAAAGCAACGCAGATGTTGAGTTATTGATACGACATAAGCTGTGTTGTATACCCCACAACTGTTAGAAGCAGGGTATTACTTAAGGAGGCTTCCCATTTGTGATTTTTAACAAAAATATCAATTTCAAACTATCAACTTGAAGGGGAATATTATTATCCTCTAAAACAAAAAGTACGCTACTGTACTATAACAACACATGTTCACCCTGATACTATGGGGATATGCGTTCTAAGTATTTAAAAAGAAAGTGGTTTTAACAAAATAAAAACAACAATTTTCAAGGCTGGTCATTGGGGAGTTACAGAGAGATAATAGTTGCAACAACCTCATGCATCATCTAGCCAATGAACCCAACTAGGGTATCCGCTAATTTGCGCCATTAATTTATCATATCTGTTAATAAAATATGAAAAATGGGGACCATGCAGCATGGATTGAATTAATGTACCATCGTTCTATATTCAATAGTTGTTGATGCATATATATCGGTTTTATGTTAATAATTCAAAAACTGTATTGCTTTCATTTTGTTTTATTGAAACATTTGTTTCGTCATTCACAAAAATTACAAGTAACGTTATCGACGTCTGACCGCATCTACATGCATGATACACAGGACTATCTACATAGTATACAGTTGCCAAGGATGCCATCCTGTTCTCGTGAACATTAGCTTTATTATGTGTTTTCACTGCGGCCCGCGCAATTCAACATACTAACGGGTTTATGCTCACTATGGGCTTATGTCAGAATGAAATAAGTCCAATATGAAGTTATGTGAATATTTAGGCCCAATATGAATACATTTTCACGAGAATATGTTGATGATACATGCGCACAATCTCTACACGCCGTACAAACGCTCGAAGCGGAATCTTTCCAGTAAAATTTCCAGTACCTTAATCGGCAATGGTCATGATGATGTGCGGTGCATGCTATTTCTTATGATGGGATTTAATTTGTATTAATATGTGGGTTTTATTACACTCCTATGCGCGATTTCCATTGAAAACGCCGTTAACTAAAAATGGTAATGTCACTAAGTCTTGTCTAGTGAATTATGACATTTCTCGTGATGTTACGTCGCTTAATAATCTAGACTGAATTTTAGATGATTGATCTTTTTCAACATCGGGACTTTCATGCATTAATTCTTGTTGTTTTAATCACAATTGGCGAATCAAAATGATGCAGAAGTTTAATAAATATAGTAATCAATTGGTTAGCTCGAGGCGAGAGACGTTTAGGTAAGAAATTCGTGTGGTGACGTGCATTCGTTTCTTACCGACGTCTCTCGCCTCTTGCCTCTCGTGATTTATTTAACGTAATTATCGGAACCAATTGATTACTCTATATCTTCGCACAATAATAGAACGATTATTGTGTTATTATCCAGTGACTTATAAGTATGAAGCTCTCATGTTTTAAAAATAGTAATTTACACGTATAGAAGTTTTATAGTATTGACTCCAGGGTGTGGACATTCATCAGTCAATATTGATGTGACAGAATCACAATATCCATGGGAGAGAACAGTCTGTTAATATCCAGGGGAAGGAAACTTTTAGGAAAGAGTGTGTTCCACCTGCTAATGTCCAGGGGAAGAACACATTTAGGAAATTGTGTGTTCCACCTGTTAATGTCCAGGGGAAGGACAAATTTAGGAAAGTGGGTGTTCCATCAGTTAATATCCATGACGACCGAAGATGGGCGTTATAGTATCAGAGAGGGGCATGCTCATTTAATATTGACTGACAGAACGTGTTTATTTTAACTTATATTCTCATATAATATATAGTCGGTGGGCTTCTAAATTGTCGTATGCTCCATCTTGCATATTTCGAATCAACAGTTTCGATTAATTAAAATTACACAGGCCCATGTCAGTTTTTCGAGTGTAAATTCCATTTTCTGGAAATGTCATTTGTGTTCTAAAATATCGTTACAGGGCCTCCCAAGAAAACGGTGTTTATTAATTCTAAAATTCTAAATCTAAACATATTTGCTCCTCTGATGGAGGCCAATAAACATCATCATTGATAGAGTGGTACTGGGAGGCGTTTCCTGAGTGACAACGGCTAATCAAACCAGCGGAAAACGTCAAAAGTAAAATGTATCGCATAACCATTTCAATGTTTACTTGTGAAATATCGTATACCATTATACATGTACCATTCAATATTGTACTCGTCAATCAAGAGAAACATCAATGATTCATCTTGCATGTGCATAGCAGCTTTGATACACCTGAATAACGTGCAAATTAAATTATTAGTTGATGCTAAGGTTATTGCTAGGGGGGAAACTATTTCTTGTCTCCTGTAAAACATTTTGGGGATACGACTTTTGAGAAGCCCACCCATGATCTGTGTGTATTTTTATAAAAGAAAATGTGGCGCAAAACATATATCTTCAATACTTAATTAAATACAGACATTTCGAAGAAAAATAGGGGGTACTGGATTGACTTTGCCCGTCTGTCTGTCCGTCTATCTGTCGGGCCGTCCCTTATATAGTCCGTCAGGGAATATATCTCAGAAATGGGTTATCGCATCTGAATTAAATTCGGTTTGGAACTTCATCATGGTCATCATCGTGACTGATTTGAAAGGACCGGCAAATGGCGTTGTTCACTTTTCCATTCTAGAGTTATACGCCTTTGTTTATCTGGAAATCTTTGGATTTTAGTCCATCCGCTCAGATCTATATATAGCTCAGATACGGACTATTAGATCTGAATTAAATTTGGTATGAAGTTTTGCCACCATCACTGCTTTCAACAGAGTGCCCAAATGTATTTGTTCCGTTTTACAATCTAGAATTATCCTTCGTTGTCTATTTTAAAGTTGCGTTCAGTCGTACCATAATTATGTTTCAAGTTGGCACCGTGGAAGTATGTCAGCACCCGATTTGCAACCTCTGGCCTTGATTTACTTTTATTCCCAACATTTTAAAGTGACACATGTTATTATAATTGTTTTATGCCGCCATCTGCCATCATTCATGTTCTTTTTATATCTGGTTTCAGCTCACACTTTCTTTTGTTTTTAATAATTTCTATTTTTCGTTCCAATAAACTACCGAACCCTTGTCTCCAGTTTTGTTTTTGTCACTGGATGGGTGGCCGGTTCTCGCAATGTACGCCAACGAATCCAGGTGCGCACGCGCACTGATAACTTCCATCTGAGTTTATACATGTACCATTATCCAAACACGGGCTTTGTGTGACACACTCATCCAGATCTGAAATAAGACAGTGAACCATAGTATAGAGGAACAATAAAAACATAAATGACACTACAAGTCAGCTCGAAACCACATGTACAGGGGCTTGTAACGCGCACCACTGCCCCATGCACTCGCACCCATAATGCCCTTATGCGCCGTCCCTATATATACGGGCCTATATATACGGTACATCATAGTAGTATACTAGCTATAGGTCCCAAAACATATTTATTTATTACATGATCCTATGATGATTCGTTTAATAGCAGGAAATTGTGCCAGGTGACCTTTGACTTCCGGTTTGTCCTTTGATTACAGTCCACACGCTACGTCTCCAAATACGTTATGCTTTCCAATATTTTTCAAACAAGCTATAATGAATGAAGAGTTTGAAAAGTTATGTCAATAAATATACGCCATTAAGTACGCAAAAGAGTCTTTATTTATCTGGGACTATTTCTTTGCGTGGGCAAACAACGCGTAGTTACGTGAAACGTCATCATATGCTTTATATATAGAGAAGCCGATGTTAGTTTCGTGTCCCATTTGTTGATTTACGTATGATTTGTCGAGGTTTTTGATCATGTAATGAATAGAAACTACAACTCGTCCCCACTGTGTAGCGGAATTTACAAAACTCGTCCAGTAATTAGTTCTGGACCTAATTTACTGGACTCGTTTTGTAAATTCCGCTATAAAATGGGGACTCGTTGTAGATCCTCTATATATGATATATGGACGGGGCATAAGGGTGGTGCGGACGAGGAGGCAGCGGAGCGCGTCGTACAACCCAAAAGTTCTCAACAGTTATGGTGGGCAGGTCAGAATTTACCAACAAGAAACTTCCTATGTTGCATCAATGTTATGACCCGATATTTCTAAATTCTATGACTCGAACAAGTCTTTCGGTGTCACATAAAGTCCATACAATGTATTTCACGTATTTGTCGACCTATATGCATTTTTTATTGAAAACTGACTTCGCCCGTCAAGCAATTCGCACTCTATCATATCTCGTTCTGTTTTGAATTCGCGCATTTGAATTCACGCACAATGTTGCGCGAAGTTAAAACTGACAACACTATTTCCGAAAAGTCTTGTATCTGAATTAATGACAGTTTAGTTCTTAATCCTTCCAGAAGATACGTGTGTATATTAAAGACAATCACGATGGGAATTTACATCGAGTATAGAACATAACTGCACTAAAAACAATTATGAGGATGGGCGTTTATGCTCCTGGAACTGATTGATATTTAAATAGTATATAATGGACATTATTGAAATGAATTCGAAAGAAGTACATGTAAAACCACAACCGCGTAGGCTACTGACTTCAACAAATTTATGAATTCGTTGCTTGTATATATACATGTACTTTAAATAGTTGGGTTGACATGATAAACTTAGACTGTGACGCTCATGCTTTCTGCATCAAATATTTGATTTAAAAGAATGTCACCATGTCCTGGTAAGTAAACAGATATCAAATAACCTACGAGCGGAGAATTCTCTCAATTAGACGATTTTTTGCGAAATAACTACGGTTGAAGTCACGCTGCATGGGATATAGTTCATTGTAATATTCAGAATATCCTTGCCATGATTGTGCGACCAAAATGTGGATAGCACATTCTAATAGTTAGTAAACCAATTATTCCCGAGTAATCGTGGTTCACATCACTCTTTCGCCTCTGTATATATAGAACAGTATATATATATAGTTATCATATATAGCCTGTTATTTTTGGTTACGTCCAGCCGCCCACACGTGATACCAGGGGCGTGGCGACAATCGAGGGTATAGGCTAGGGTTGGTATCTCACTCACAAAGTTGGTCAAAGTTTTCAACAGTTGGGAATTTCATATCTAACAACACTACTTGGGGAAGTCCGTTGGTCCAAGTTTTCAGTGCATTACGTCGTCATGGCTAGGCCGTCCACTGCGTCCAGCGTTGATGAAGCTTGTTTCAA
Source organism: Siphonodentalium dalli (assembly GCA_032622095.1). NCBI lineage: Eukaryota > Metazoa > Mollusca > Scaphopoda > Gadilida > Siphonodentaliidae > Siphonodentalium > Siphonodentalium dalli. Next base: position 89,672,799 of record CP136068.1, read on the forward strand.
CCCCGACAAGCGCGGATGGACAGTACTCACAGTAGCTAAAGTCTCTGCTTTTAAATGAAATGGGTAGCTCCTGATACGAAATATACAAGTCGTATGCAGTAACTGTTGTTACGTGTTAGGTAAGAAACATCGGAAAGTTGTTGCATGGATCTTGTTTGGAAAACGCGTTGCTACTATATATAGGGTCGTATTTTCCGCCACGCCCGACTAAACTATATTATGTCGATATCTGAAGTCTGACGTGCCACGTTAATGCATCTAAACATGACATATATTCCAGTTTACATGATGTAATGTTTATATCCAAATAATATTTAACCCTTTACCCAACATAACGGCCCTGTGCCAATGCATTCTCTTATATATGCGAGTCGACCAGGTCGCCTCGCATATATAAGAGAATGCATTGGCTTAACACATATTAAAAATGATAAAATTGTCAAAGAATGTAGAAAAATATTATAAAAATTGTTAAAAAATGTAAGAAATTATTTTTTTAGGCCGATGCATTCTCTTATATATGCAAGGCGACCTATGGTCGACTCGCATATATAAGAGAATGCATTGGCACAGGGCATAACTGTAACCATCACAATGTGGTCAATGAACCGGTTCCAATGATATCCATATTTGTATGGTGTTATTGAGACCGACCGAAGATAGTTTAGGCTGTTGAAGCTTTATTTGGGCGTTTTTTGCCGTTTTGTTGGGTAAAGGGTTAAGAGTGTGGACTGCTGTGGACTGATGTAATGTTTATATCCAAATAATATTTAAACCTATCAAATATTAGGCTATGGCGACTACACGAATGACACACACGTCGGATTATTTTATTATTGAAAGATTGGTACCCCAATTAACCCTTTACCGAACAAAACGGCCAAATAAAGCTTCAACAGCCTAAAATATCTTCGGTCTGTCTCAATAACACCATACAAATATGGATATCATTGGAACCGGTTCATTGACCACATTGTGATGGTTACAGTTATGCCCTGTGCCAATGCATTCTCTTATATATGCGAGTCGACCATAGGTCGCCTCGCATATATAAGAGAATGCATTCTTTAACAATTTTATAATTTTTTCTTACATTTTTTAACAATTTTTATAATATTTGTCTACATTCTTTGACAATTTTATCATTTTTAATATGTGTTAAGCCAATGCATTCTCTTATATATGCGAGGCGACCTATGGTCGACTCGCATATATAAGAGAATGCATTGGCACAGGGCCGTTCTGTTGGGTAAAGGGTTAAATTAACAATGCTAGTTTTTCCCTCCGCGAAAGGCTTAATTGTGTTTCTTTAAATAGGGCTGATGTGGTTCAATTGAAGTATACATTGTGAACATTTCAGAGTACCTTTGTTTATGTACATATGTGTACCTTCTGTGCCGAGTTACACACTACCTATTTATACAAGCACGTGTGTCCAATTAGAGCGGATTTCGTTTTATAATTCATTAGAAACATGTATATGTAATTCATTACATATAACATCATAATTAAGTACAAACTATTCACGACACGCAGTCACGTAGTCCCCTTACTGTGAGTAGCAAGCACGATTGTCGCACAAACTCGTAGTCGTAACTTTTTCGGACGGTCCAAAATCCTTTTCGCAGAATTGACGACTGCGCGTTCGTTTGTGAGACAAAATCGTGCTTGCCATTCGCGGTAAGGAGATTATGGTTATGATTGGCGTGATTATTTTACTTAATTATGTTGTTATCAGGTCATAGATTAGCGCTTTGTGTTTCGCAAGATTCTCGTGTTTCACGACGACAAATGGTATGATTGCCTCTAATAGATAACAATTAAGACCACGTGGAGATCACAATCTAAGGACATAATCTGAGTCATCGTCCACATTGAGGAGCTGAGAAACGATCGCGAACTTATTACTGTATAATTTATATGTGAGTTTTGTTGAAAATCAAAAACCGTAATTGTAGAAACGGATAGGCAAAACTACAACGTGACGCAATACCCTATTCGTAATAATTATAAGTTGTCGTTCATCGTGCGAAATGTGTCTAGTGCTAAATTTGGCACAGGTTATTATAATAGATAACATTTGAATTGCAACATTTGGTGAAAGATTATTTCATTTAAGGATGTATTCAGGGTTCCAGATATCCAATTACAACAACACAAAAATATAATTTAACATCAATATCTGCTTTGTATATTTGAAAAATATTTAAAACCAAATATGAGATATAAACTAGACATATATAAATAAGAAATACTATCATGTTGTTATTGAAAGCTTAACAAAATAATCTTTGGTGAAACTATATACAACCACATATATAGTATAGTGTGCTAAATTTATATACACATATGTAGCAAAACTATAACACAAAAATATAATTTAACATCAATATCTGCGTTAAACCCTGGTCTCATGAAAAAGCAGCTGATTATCTAATGAATTTTTCCAATGACAAAATAAATAATTTTCTTATTACTTTGACAGAAATGGAAGAAAATGAAAATTTATGCCAAACTGAAGTGACTGATATTACACAGAAGTTATCTGTTTTGCTTTGTGAAAATGCAGTACTTGGAACAGTACTTGGAACTAGGAATAAAAGGAATAAAAAACCTAAAAGAAAATCTATAGCACCCTGGTTTAATAGCGACTGCTCCAATTCTCGCAGTACCTATCGAAAAGCCAGAAAGTTGTACAAGAAATTTAACACAAATGAGAATCTTAAATCACTTCTAGAATGTAAACACAAGTATAAAATGGCAATCAGGAAAAGCAAAATCAAATATACTTTTGAATTCCGAAATAAAATACGCCATATAAGAACAAGTAAACCCAAAGACTTCTGGAAGCTTATTAAAGAAATTGATACAAATGTACCTCAACAACATATGCCAAATGCAAAGGATTTCTCTGACCACTTCAAGGCCCTGGACAATTCTATAATGGACATGGGTGAACTGCCAAATTGGATATTTACTGAACATGATTATGATACAAGTTCACTAAATTGTGACATTGACTGTGAAGAAATTGAAAAAGCTATTCAATCACTTAGTAATGGTAAAGCCCCTGGATTTGATGGATTAATTAATGAATATATAAAATGTTCACTAGATGTAATGAAACCAGTTTATGTAAAACTTTTCAATTTGATATTAAAAACAGGACTTTTCCCTAGTGACTGGAGTGTAGGTGTAATCAGACCAATTTACAAGGCTGGTAATAAGCAGTCTCCTGACAATTACAGGCCCATAACACTAGTCAGCTGCCTATCTAAGGTATTTACCAGTATACTCAATAAAAGAGTTTATTCATTTTTGGAAGTAAATAAAATATTATCTGAGAATCAAGCTGGCTTTAGAAATAAATATTCAACCTTAGATCATATTTTTACACTAAACTCTATGATTGAATTGACAAAAACAATTAGTGGCAGCCTTTACTGTGCCTTTGTAGACTTGTCCAAGGCCTTTGATAGAATATGGAGGGAAGCACTATGGTATAAACTTATTTCATCAGGGCTAGATGGGAAGATTGTGAATGTCATAAAGAACATTTATAATGACATAAAGTCATGTGTCATGGTTGGGGATAGTATGTCACCAATGTTCACTTGTTCACAAGGAGCACGCCAGGGCGAGAATCTCTCCCCGATACTTTTCTCAATTTACCTAAATGACCTTGAGCAATATATAAATGAGAGCTGTATCAACCCACTCACCCTAAGCTCATTAACAGGTAAAATAATGTTCAGATATGTCAAATTATTTGCATTACTCTATGCAGATGACACTATTCTTATGTCTGACACAGCAGAAGGGTTAGAGGAGATCCTAGAATGCTATGATAACTACTGCACAAAGTGGAAACTAAATATTAACCATTCTAAGACAAAAGTAGAAATTTTTGGTGAAGGGCGCGATGAAAATTTACCATTCTATTTAGGGGAAACACCTGTTGAAACTGTTAATAGCTACAAGTATCTGGGAGTGTTGTTTTCAAATGAGAGTACATTCCTTGATGAAAAAAAGAGGCGCTGCAGTGAAAGTAAGAAAGCCATGTTTGCTCTTATAAGTAAAATGAGGAAACTAAATTTCCCTGTTGACGTCACCATTGATATTTATAGTAAAATGATTCTTCCAATATTAACATATGGGTGTGAAGTGTGGGGCTTTGGCTCAACCTCAATGATTGAGACAACAGAACTTTGGTTTTTGAAATTTATACTGGGACTCAAAAAGACAACCCCTACCGCTATGGTTTATGGTGAGGTAGGGTTAACTCCGGTGTCTGACATAATCATGCTTTGTTTTTGGGCAAAATTGATCACTGGTGAACCAGGTAAAATATCCCGAACTATATATACAGCAATGTTCCATAAACAAACTGGTATAAGATGTCTTAAATTGATGAATCATATCAAAAACCTATTAAACAGGTTAGGATTATCATTTATTTGGCAAACTCAGAACATATGTGGTGAAAAATGGTTTAGAGAAACTACTAAACAAAGATTAAAAGATATTTATATCCAAGGTTGGAAAAAAAACCCTAGAATCCTCTAATAAATATCAAATGTACAGAGCCATAAAAATGGACTATAAAATGGAACCCTTTCTCAAATATCTTTCAGCTTATGAGACAAAATGCTTAGTCAGATTTCGAACCAGAAACCACAGATTGCCTATTGAAACAGGTGATTGGGAAGATAAAAGTATTGGGGACAGATTATGCTCCTTCTGTGGAATGGGGATTGGGGATGAGTACCATGTTCTCCTTAAATGTACTAAATTTAACCTGATTAGGAAAAAGTACATAAATGAGTACTTTTATCAAAGGCCTAGTGTCTACAAATTAAGAGAATTGTTTAACCAAGATATTGAAACTCTCAAAAATTTATGCAAATTCATCAGACAGATAAAGGTAACATACAATGATTAGGCAGGCTGTGGCACCGAGAATAGTAAATAGTACAATACTGAATTCACCATTAAGAAAACTGGTGCTCATCCTCATCCACCAACATCTGACCTAAGAGGGATACCTAATTTAATTATGCATCAATATATGTTATAATATATTTAAAGATAGAACTTTGTTGCACATGCACATGTATATCCATAGACATATGTTCCTGTATGTATCTCTTATCATATATGATACTCACGAGTTATATGCACAAATTACTGTATTATGTTGATTCTTATTATTATGAAATATACATGTATCTAAATATACATGTATGCTAATATTTCGCAGCTATATTAGAGCATGTCATAGACTTATTTAAATCTTATACTATTAGGAAACTTGGAGTGAATTTGAGGATATGGTAATATATGATAGTTAAACTTGGAATGAAGCTGAGGATATGGTAATATATGACCGTTAATTTGGAGTTTGACAAGTACCAGTATTATGGTATCCACCATCAGTGTCTACTGACACTGCTTGTCACTGACAAGCAGTGTCGGTGGACTCTGATGGTGGATACACAATATATGAATTTTGCTCAAACGTTGCAAATGGAAGATACATTTGTAAGTTTTTTCAGAGATGACACCAACTTCTGTAATAGTCTGGTCGATAAACTCTAATTTTATGGTCAACCTAGAAAAATTTTGGACTAAGTTGGTTTTTATATCATTTTGAAGAGGAAGCTCTCCTCTATAACATATCCAAAATCCGCTAAAATCCGCCTTGAGCAATTTTTGTAATTCAAGATGGCGTCCAAGATGGCTGCCATTTTCCTATAAGTCAGCTCGATGCAATTATAGTGAGAACATCTTGTCATATGTATACACTTGTATACATTTTTGTGAAGCTATGACATAACGCCATCTTTATGTGCCAAAATTGAAACTTCCCGTCTAAGATGGCCGCCAAAATGGCTACCGGAAGTGGAATTTATACGTTTTTACTAATACTTTTAAGATAAGTTTCTGAGGTTTTGAACTGGTTGAGAATTGTAACTTTATCTTGTATATAGCATGTTAACTGACCATTGGAGCAATGATACATGCTGTTCGTGGGGGTCCACACCCTTCCGATCACTCAAAAATTCGATTTTACAAAACGCGGTATAACATTTTACAAAAGATCCCCTTTGGGATTCTGGTCACATTTCACCAAGAAGTGGGACGAACTTATTGACATTCGAACTCAATGGTACCAAAATTGTCACTTTGGCTCAAAATGGCTGTCAAAATGGCCGACAAAATATGGAAAAATGTTAATTATTATCCCAACGTGCCATGCAACCGCTTACAATTTACGGTGATGTACACAAATGACTATTCCGTATTATATACATTGAATACCAACATTTCTTATGCACCTTTATTAATTTTTACTATTTAACATTCTGAAATTACCAGAATTATGGGATTTTTTTCTATCACAAACAGCATCAAACTCTGCTAAAAAATCACTATCTTTAGTATCAAAGGTTCTTATTATTTTGATATGCCTCAAATATGGCATAGTGTGGTGTTTTAGACAATATTACTCAAGATTACATGCAAAATGGCAACCAAATTTAGTAAAAAGTTTATATTCCGAACATTATTCTCGGCTGTTCCGAAATTGTAGCAAATTGTGACTCACTTGGTTATTAAACATGCTACTTAATCAATTGACAACTTAATCTTATATTATGGTTGTCCCAAAATTAATTTTAAGGGATGCAGTATGAATTTTGCCGAACACCCCTTTTGTCCATGTTTTTTACGGAACCGGACGGAACGTTGAACCTGAACTGACAGGTATCATATTATGTGGCTACTCTGGCCCATTAGCATCAAAAACTTATAAACTATTGTCAGGAAAACCATTTTCTTCACATTGCATATAAAACGCAATTAATGTGGAGAACACTCTGATATTACCTCTATCGATTAACATATCCTTGAGTTATTGTGGAAAGTTATAGTCACACAAAGGTGCACCAGTACAAATCACACATGAGCATGCAGTCACTCCATATATACATACATGATTACCACGTAAATGGCCATGTGCCACTCGCTGTATAGACATACACCTCACCCATTACCATACAGCCACAATTGGGTTTACACACACCAACGCATGGCCATATAGCCGTGAATAACATTGCAGACACACCAGGTATACTCCCACACCTCACGTGACCTGTATACATATTCACTACATACATGAACACACAGTAACCTCTTGTATACCTATTCACCTAACCATAGGCCATACAGTCACTCCATGTATATGTATTTGCCACATGCATAGCTATACAGCCACTAAATATATACATGTACTCCTAACCGATGACCATACAGCCACTCCATACCTGTTCGCTACATCCATTGTCATATATTACTTCTTGTATATCTATTTGCCTCACCAGTGAATTAATTTTGTCATACTGTCAATCCCCATATACCTATGTACATATTGGCCGTGCCATGGCCATGTAGTCACTCGTGATATACATATACACCTCACCCATGACCATAGCGTCACTCCAGGTGTGTATATATACCTCACCAATGGCCATACAACCCTTTTAGATATACCAATACCCCGCACACACGGCCATTCGTACACGTCAGACTTGCATATACAGCTCAATCGTGACAATTCAGCCACTCGCTGTATACATATACACCCTCTCCACGAGCATTCAGCTAGTTACTGTATGCGTGTACACACCACCGATGACAATACAATAATACATATTAACATATACATCCCATCCATCACCATGAGGTTGCTCTCTATATACACTAGCTGCCAATGGCCATCAAATTGTACTCAAGGTATGCATATACACTTCAACAATGACCGTGCAATCATTCCATGTACACATATACACATTGCCCATAACCACAAAACCACACCCTATTTATACATACACCCGTCCATTACCATACATCCAACACCCGCCCATGACAATACATCCACCCAATGTACATATGTACAGCCCACCACTGACCACACATTCACTCCATGTATACATACAGGACAGTGTAGCTGCTCTCGTTATGACCATACACCACTTCAATGACCAGACAGCCACTCGCTGTAAACATGTTCACCTCACACATCAGCATACAGCTACTCCTTATATACCTATACATCTCACTATGGACATCCCATCCATGGCCATATAGTCACACATTGTATAACTATTCACACCATTCATGAATACAATAATTCCATGTATACCTACTCACATCGCCTATAACCAGACAGTCAACAGACATACACACTGTATTAAGTTGATCAATGTTGATGCTAATGGACCAGAATAGCCACATAATATGATCCATCTCAGTTCGGTTTCAACGTTCTGCCCATTTGCGTTCAAAAACAAGGAAGTTTTAGACAAAATCCGTATTGCATTCATCAAAATGAATTTGTCATGACTCGTATATAGGGTACCGGGACAATCAGAATAGAACATTTAGTTAATTAAGTAGCACGTGAGTCACAATTGATTATGTATACAAATACACCACGTATATACACATATGTATATGTATATAATAATGTTTACCAAACTTGGTTGCCATTTTGGAAGCCATCTTGAGTAATTTTGTCTAAAACAACTCAGTGTGACACATGTAACACATATCAAAACAATAAACATCTTTGATACCAAACATGGTTACATTTTACTTTCAAAAAATGGCTCAAACCTGAACAGCGATTTTTTGCCGATTTTGATATCAGGAATGTGACAGAAAATTTCGAATACTTCTTGTAATTTCAGTGATTAAAATAGTAACAAAATACCAAAGGTGCATCAGAAATGATAGTACTCAAGCTATATAAGACATAATAGTCAACTGTGTGTATCACCATAACATGTAAGCGGTTGCGTGGCACGCTGGGATAATAATTACCATTTCCCATATTTTGGCGGCCATTTTGGCAGCCATTTGAGCCAAAGTGACAATTTTGGTACCATTGAGTTCGAATATCAATAAGATATATAATGGATCAGTTACATTGCACAGTTTTTCCCACTTCTTGATGAAATATGATTAGAATCTGGGGGATCTTTTGTGAAATGTTATACCGCGTTTTGTAAAATCGAATTTTTGAGTGATCAGAAGGGGTGTGTACCTCACGAACAGCATATTTCATTGCCCCAATGGTCAGTTAACATGCTAAATACAAAATAAAGGTAAAATTCTCAACCAGTTCCAAACCACGGAAACTTATCCGAAAGATATTATTAAAAAAAAACGTAAAAATTCCACTTCCGTCGCCATTTTAGCGGCCATCTTGGACTGGGAGTTCCAATTTTGGCACATAAAGGTGGCGTTATGTCTTAGCTTCACAAAAATGTATACATGTGTATACATATGACAAGATGTTCTCACTATAATTGCATCAAGCTGACTTATATGAAAATGGCAGCCATCTTGGACGCCATCTTGAATTACAAAAAATGCTCAAAGCGGATTTTAGCGGATTTTGGATATGTTATGGAGGATATATTCCTCTTCAAAATGATATACAAACCAACTTAGTCCAAATTTTTTCTAGGTCAAACCGTTTATCGACCAGACTAGTAGCCCACCACGCATGTGCACCGTCATGTATCAATCACCATAACGAATGCAAATTTAGCCCTCCCCGGTACTTGTAATTTAACAGAACCCAGCTGTTCGAAGCCAAAGTTAAACTATCTCTTAATTGCTCATTATTAGTGCCTCTTTAAAACATTATAGGTAAACAAAACCAATCCCGTGACATTCCCTGCGTCATGTCACTTTTGTGCACCAATTTCTCCACATATATCCATGAAATAATAATAGACGCTCTTTAATGATTGTATACCAATTAAATCATCTGAGGTCAAAGACGCCTATCACGTGAAGTCACCTGGTCGGGTGATTCATCTGTACCAATTTTTCTTCATATACTTTGAGCCTATAGCGAATGCCTTTATTGCACGCATTTGCCCATTAAAGTCGTCTGAGATCAACGGCATCCGGATAGAGTTAAATTTATCTTTTAATTGCTAATTATTAGTGCATCTTTAAATCATGTGAGGTCAACACGCCCAATCCCTTTACATGCCCTGCGTCATTCCAGTTTTGTCACCAATTTTCCCCACTCATCTTCAGGAATGAAAATAAACGCTCTTTATTGATTATATGACCATGTAAGTCATCTGAGGTCAAAGACTCCTATCGCGTGACAACCACCTGGTCGGGTGATTCATCTGTACCAGTTTCACTACATATACTTTGAGCCTATAACTAACGCTCTTTATTGGTCACATTTGTCCATTAAAATCGTCTGAGATCAACGGCATCCGGATAAAGTTACATTTATCTTTTAATTTCTTATTATTAGTGCATCTTTAAATAATTTGAGGTCAACAAACCCATTCCCTTGACATGCCCTGCGTCATTCGACTTTTGTCACCAATTTTCTCACATGTCTTCTGGAATGATGATAAACGCTCTTTATTGATTATATACCCATGTAAGTCATCTGGGGTCGAAGATGCCTATCGCGTGACATTCATCAAGTTGGGTGGTTCATTTGTACCAATTTTCCTACAAATACTTTAAACTTATAAAGAACGCTCTTTATTGCTCAAATTTGACCCTTAAAGGCGTCTGAGGTCAACGGCATCTATACCACACCATATGGGTCATCCCCGTGTTTAAACTTACACCGACCAGATTGCAACCATTTTTGGTCTATAATCAATTAGTTAGTTAAATGCGTTGTTATTGCCCCTTTAGGACATCTGATGTCAATGGGACCTATCTAATAATATTTTCCGGGCCAAATTACCCATATATCCAACCTCATTAGTAACTGACCAATGTGGATGTCTACTTAATGCATGGTTTATTCAGATGTAATTCTATATCTCTTGTGTCATAGAAAATATCACCGCAAAATACGTAAATCGAAATATATCTCAGGATTTTGAATAATAAAAGTTGATATTGAGTAAGCGGTTTTAATTATAAGATATAACCCATAATCAGTCTTCGTCATGCAAACATATTCCCAAATTAACAGTATTTATCACAATAAAACCAGGTCCCCCTAATGTCGATCTGTAACACTGTCAGATATACACTACCGATAATTTAATTGCATATATCTATTAAAATATTCATTCCGCGCAAAAACTATCGACAGTTGGTGAATAATAGTGTCACAGAGATCACACATGACAGGAAAAATATATAAATTTGCATGTTAAATTCACTTAAAAAACACGCTAGACATTAGCGGTTGACCAGCTATACACAATTGGTTAAAAGTTAAGCACATCACCAAAAACAGAACGTTCTATTTGTTTTTATGGGGTACATGGTGATACTGGATCGGAAAGTTCTTATTTTTTCTGGTTTGTTTGAGATTTCACGACGTCATGGTGGAGAATGTAACGTTCTGCGTCAAAACATCATGACGATTCAGAGTAACTGTCGCCCGTCAACTCTGTACGAAACTAGCACGCTGGATTGAGCTTATCTTGTCATATATGTTTGGAAAGACTGAAGTATTTTCTACCGGGTATTAACTTTATTTTCCTGATCCTACAAATATTGCAATAATAGGCAAAAACTTAACCCTCCCCCAATGTCATAAAATGCAAAGTATAGCCATCGCCGATGATTGGATCCCAGAATGATATAATAGTGCGTAGTATTTCCTTTTATTTAGTGTAGAACACACATAACAAGTGTAAAATGCAAATTTCCAACCATATTCACTATTAGATGAGTATCAAACTCCAAGATGGCGTCCAATATGGCATTCAGTTGTTATTTTAGGACCTAGTGAAGCGACATACGAACATTCCAGAAAAGGAACGTCCCCAGTGGTAAAATGTATATTATTTTAATGACCATATAGAATAGCATGTCATATGAAACATTATTTTCACCAATAATACATCTTATCAATTGGTAAAATAATAGTCCAAAATTTATTCCGCCGTTCAATGTCATAAAATTCTAACTAAAGTTGTCGCCTGGGATTGGAACACGAATGATCGCATAATGCGCAGTATTTTGTTTTATTTAATGTAGAATACACATGCAAATTGGCCAGAGAAAATTGCCATCCAGATTTGTTATTTGAAGAGTATCATAATCCAAGATGGCGTTCAATATGGCGGCCAATTTAATTTCAAGACTTAGTGAACGGGCATACGACAAATTCAGAAAAGGAACGTCCCCAGTGGTATATTATATATCATTGTACTGGCTATATAGAATATTTCATATCAAACATTAGATTCAGCATTGATCCATATTATCAATTGGTGAAATAATTAGACAAAAAACTTAACCACCCCTACAGTCACAAACTTCCACACAAATGAGCCACTGGAGATTGTAGTACAGGTCAAAAAGAAATGAGCATACATTTTGGATTTCATTTGTGCTGAATACGATAGAGAAACAAAAAGTTTGAAGTCACATCCACTATTGCGCCATAATTGCGGCCAACGTGGCAGTTAAGTTTAATGTCAACACTTTGTGAACAACTAATACGATATGCGGGCAAAGAACGTCTCATATTGTATTACTTATGCGATGTATTAGCTACAATGTGTGTTTCCATTATCAAATGGCAATTTATTGTTTGCGTGATGACGGAGTCCAAAATATGGTGGTCAAGTATATAAACAAAAAATAAGGTGAGCTTTGTCATGTCTCGAATTTATAACACTTCGTGAAAACATATACAGAAAAACAGAACAAATGACGTATCCAGTGGTATATATATATTGTGGCGATTCATTACATTCATTTCATTACATTAGTCATATGAAATAGTAGTTTTGTCATTAACATAATTATCTTTTAATTTGCGAAATAATAAACACAAAACTCAACATTCCTCATCTCTAAAGTTATAACATTGCGCACAAAGGTATCTCTGAGAATCGTAACCAAGAATAAAACAACAAATGCGCAGTTGTAGATGTCATTTTGTGCGGCATAATTATGTGAGAACCACACTCGCTATCAGATGGATCTCAAAATACAAGATGGCATCCCATAATATGGATGTCACTTCAATTTGGAGAAGAAGTACAACAGCCAGAGAAGAGACGTCCTTTTGTGATGCTTTATGTTGGATTTGTTGTTGAAGTGCCAGACGTTTTCTACAACTGTTCAAATGGTTTGTTTGTTCGCTCTAGTGCAGGTAGTCGATAAGTTAACTTTTCAATAATAATATTTTGGAATGGAATAACATTAACATATATGTTATCTTCATAAAGATGAGCAACATTTGCTTTTATCAATCATAAAAACTACATGACTCTAATAGCCAACCATTCAATTAACGTTCCGTGACTAAAGGTCAAACATGACTCCAGTGACGACATGTTTATAGAGACATAGAGACAGATGGATGTGAGAAATACATTTATAATTCCCACATTTTCATTGAATATGAGTCATACAATGTGAATCTATTCATTTACAGCAATGGGCACTTGAGCATGGCATGTCCAGGTTTTCTTGAGAAACGCAAATGACTCTACTGGGTGAACAAGAACAAAACACTATATGCCAGTGATATTTAGTTGATTACATCACTCTGACTTACACTCAGTTACTTGTATCCCCCTAAAACACTATAGATCAACGACGAAGGTGTTATGAATCCCGATCAGCAACACCGATATGAGGTCCATGTTAAGTGAAAATAACTTTAGAGTATATGTGCCAGTTTGGGGGTAGGCGGCTTATGTATGGACTGAATATATTGATTCCGCGGTAAGATCGGCGCTGTCTCCGCCACCCATAAGAATACAATGTATGTCGTAATATGGCCTAAATCGCCATAGACCATACCATACACACAACCTGAATCTATATATCAAGACTAATGACTACTTTTTATTGTGAATTGCCTTATGCATGTTGCCATTTCAATTGTGTTTATATTTGCTACTAGCCTCCAGTTCTTCATTACTTACCATTTTATCCATTTCAAATGACACCAAACTCAAAAGAACCGTGGATAACACAACTTGTCAGTGACATTCTGGTTTGCTAGTGAGTTGCGCGATTATGATTATAATCTAACGGCAATCATAAATGCAACACCAACGTGCATGTTCAGTGGAGATTATCACCTATGTATCAATAAAATGTATTAGCATTAGAGATATTACTATACATGTAGTCCGGACCCACGTCCATAAGAACTAATACAGATATGATATCCACCCGAGATATAGAAGATTCAATTTCAATTAGTCTAGCCCGGAAACTCAATATCTTCTGTTTGCAACATATATGAATCCGATTGACATTCACAACAATTTAACTAACATATTAGTCGAGACTAAAATATCAATGTACAGAAGAACATGCACACCAAGCAACGTATGGCGAGAACAACTTATATGCATATGTATGCGGTGTTGTTCTCTTATTTGACTATGAGCCGAAACTCGGACGATTATACAAACCAGTAACCTCTCGATCACTATAATGCCTTTTTATAACCTATTTTTACGCTGATTGCATTATATGGACATTGTGGTCCCATTTTATGTCATTAATAAAGAGCATTTTCTGTGTGTGCGATGATGAATCTCGTGTAAGTAAGTAAGTAAATATTTTATTATGGCATATCATCATAAAATGTGTTACACATATATAATTAAATAATAAACAATAATATGTCATATGGTGGTGGCATGACCATAGGGTCGTCTTCCTGCCGCCACCATTTGGAAACGGAAAATATGGACAAAAATATGGAAGATATACAAATTTATACACAATTGGCATTTATGCAAAATTGACATACTGGGTGGGGTTCAAACCATATAATATAATGAAATAATAATGACACATGTGTGTGTGCCTGCGTTGTTTACAATTTGATTAAAAAAAATTAATCTTTAGCTATAAAGTTCAAAAATAAATCTGTTCAAACTAGACAATGTTCTAATCAGTTTGCACCAAATAGTTAATATTTGCACTGAATATAGGCACTCAACAACACAGAAGATTGAAAAAAACAAATATCTACATGCATATATACACATAAGCGCATACATGCATGCATTTACATATATATATATATATTCATCAGGCACATCTTCTCATTTAAAAAAAAATTCATTTTACTAATGAGAGAAGGTCGTTTTATAGTTATAATTTCTTTCCTTATTGGAAGTTCAATTCCAAAAGTTAGAGTTAATTCTATCTTTTTAGTACAATCTGGACAAAACTTGTTTTTGCACTTAATATTCGAAGAATAATTGTCAATAATTGATTTGGTAAATTTGTTCTTAAAGCCTGGCTTCGATTGGATATTCTGTAGAGTAACGTCAAGAGTGTTCCAAATTTTTGGAAATACATGGAGGGGTAGTTTTTCAGTGAAATTAATGCGAGCCCTTGTTTCCTGTATTTTTCCTGAGGACCTAGTACTCATACTCGGATGTTTATATATTCTAAAACTATTAACAAATGATTTGGGAACATTTACATATTTCCAGTCGTGCATAAATAGACATATCCGATGCATATACTCATCCTGCAGCTTCAAAATGTTATTAGATTTAAATAATGGTTCGGTGTGACTATTGTAGCGTTTTTTATTAATAGCTCGAATTGCCTTTTTCTGAAGTACAATAACTTGATTTTGAGTACTTGCATTTCCCCATAACTCAATTCCATAAAGAATGTGAGAATGTACTAAGGTAAGATATAGCATTCTAGGACAATCGAAAGAAAGGAAATTTTTTACTCGATTTATAGCATAAAGAGAATTAGAAATTTTCGCACAAACAGCTTTCACATGGTATTCAAATGTCAGATGTTCATCTATGTGAATACCTAAAAATTTGAAAGATTTTTCTTGACAATCGGATCCTATCCTTTCAATCGGCTGTTTATTTATATTCAACATTCTATTTGCAACTAAATACGGGCCATTTATTGGTTGTATCACCATATATTTAGTCTTATTTGTATTTAATGATAGTTTGTTTGCTCTACACCAAGTACTCAATTTTTCAAGCTCTTTGTTGAAGTAGTCATACAAATAATCAAGGTTGTGATGTGAAGAATACACAGTTGTGTCATCAGCAAAGGATAAAAGTGATAGGTTATTAGATCTGTGCATATCATTAACATAGACCAGAAAAAGAATCGGACCTGCAACAGATCCCTGGGGGACTCCACATGTAATTGGAAGTTTAGAAGAAACCATACCTTCCAGTTCCACACATTGGTATCTATTTGTCAGATAATTTCTAAACCACTCATTGGCTTTGCCTCTTATTCCATAAGAATCAAGTTTATTTAGCAAAATTTCATGATTTATTGTGTCAAAAGCTTTGGAAAAATCAATAAATACAGATAGCGTACAATCTTTATCCTTCTTATCATTATTCAAACCCACATCATAGAGTAGCTTCAAAATTGGATGAATTGTTGAATGATCTTTTCTAAACCCATATTGATTATGATAGAGAGTATCATGTTTATTTTAAAAAAACAACTAGTCTGTGACATACAATTTTTTCTAAGATTTTAGAAAAAATGGGCAGAATACTTATTGGGCGATAATTTCCCATTATCTTTTGGTCGCCTGATTTGAAGAGGGGTATAACTTTTGCTATCTTCATGTCTTCTGGAACAATTCCTGTTTCCATTGAGAGATTGAAAATATGACATAAGGGTTGTGAAATTTCCGAGATAACTTTCTTCATAATGAAAGAGCTAAGACCATCTTTGTCAATGCTGTGCTTCCCTTTACTTAAGGAAACCGTTGTATGAATTTCTTCCGGTGTAGTGGGATGAAAAAAGATTGTTTCACTACAAGGTGTAGGTAAGTATGAAGAGTATTTGTTACAAGTTTGTGATATTTTCTCAGCCGCAGTAGCGCCAATGGTAGAAAAATATTCATTAAAGGCGTCAGCAGCTTCTTTCCTATTTCTACTTTCGACACCCCAAATAATGAATGACATGGGATATTCTAATTTTTTAGATCTTTGTTGCATTATCTCACCAATCAGTTTCCATGTTTTTTTCATATTATGTTTATATTCATTTATCATATTTTTATAGTACAAGGTCTTACTTGCTCGTTTTATTTTATTAAAAAGTTTACAAAATTCTTTGTATTCTGTTACATTACTTTCGGAAGGGTTCTTAAGCTTTGTGGTAAAAAGTTTAGCTTTATGTTCAGATGAAATCATCATTCCCTTGGTAATCCATGGTTTCTGTTTGGTGGATTTTGATCGTGATCGTTTTAATGGAAAAGCTATTTCAAAGGCGTTTAAATAAATTTCCATAAATGATTTATATGACTCCTGTGGACACGTTCGTCCTACAACACTATTATAATTAGCCGTTCCTAGTAGTCATTTAAAGCATGATATATTTTCATCATTATAGTTCCGCCAGTATTCTATTTTAGCTTTTGGGCAAGATTTATTTTTGTTACTCTTATAACAGAGGAAAGTACCGAAGTGGTCAGATATCTCACTTAGTATAATACCCGTTTCATAATCAATAGTTGGATCATTTATTAAAATCTGATCTATCAGAGTAGCAGTGAAGTTTGACACTCTAGTTGGTTTTGTTATTGTTGGGAGGAAACTAGAGGCAAAGACATAATTAAGAAAATTGTTAGTTTTATCATGTCTACCGTATTTCAATAAGTCAATGTTGAAATCTCCCATCAAAACTATTTTTTTATGTTCTCTATTGGTTTGGTCCATTTTCTCATTCATAAGGTTGATAAATTGATCTAGGTCCGCTTTTGGTGCTGTATTAGGCCTATAAATTGTTCCAATTATATACGTTTTATTTTTATTTGTCAACACTTCAACAAAAAGTGACTCCAATACATGAGGAATAAATGTTGTTAAATCTTCTCTGATTTTATAAGATAAGTCTTTTCGAATGTACATGCCAACACCGCCGTGACAGTCATCTCCATCCGGACGGCACCGTTTAATTAATGGATGGTATCCATTAAGTGGAAAATCAATACTATCCGGAGTCCTGAAGATTTCAGTTAGGCCAATAACTCCAAATTTTGATTTATTATTTTGTAATTCAAACATTAGAGTATTAAAATCATCCCAGTGCGAATTAAGACTTTGACAGTTCAGGTGAAAAACAGATAGACAGTCATCACTTGTAGATACGTTATCATGAAACGATTTTGGATAAAAATACTGACAATTGGGTATTTGTAAGATATTCTCATCTTCTTGTTCACCAAAGTCTAGTCCCCCTGGACCAGAGATAAGTTTTTTCAGGTTATAATTGGGATCTTCATCCAGCGTGCCGAGTGCCACAGTGCTTTCTGAATTAGTCTCAGCCATTGTCAAGAATATAACAATTACAGTCTTTTGTTATAGTGAACTTGTAGTGAAATATTGAATGTCTAGAACTAAATGAACAAAAATCAAATATAGTAATTGAGGTACAAAACATGATGCATGGTATTTGCAGAATGAGATCCCCAGAGGGCAAGTTCAGCGACGCGATCCCACAAAGCAGGCTAGCATGACAAAATCCACCCTCCAGGTACCCCACTCGATATTGCCTATAATCCGAAGATGTCGTATTATCTGCAAAAATCAAGACAAAATAGAAGTAAACTATCATTCCCCCAAAGCCCAGTATGCCAAAACTATAGCAATTATTGATCCAAGTATAATATCCCATACTTAAGTATATGTCACTTTGGTAACAAAATGCTACGCTGACAGCACACGTATTTCTAGTTTATATCAATTGAGGCTTTTTGTAAATTCTATTAATGATATGATCCAAATTTTGCTAGTGTTTATATTCTGGTATTAATAGGTATAGCAGCAACAATGTACATGAATGGTTTCGAAAAACAAAAATAATCCGAAAAAATTCCGAAAAAGTTCCGCACCCGGAATCACCCCCACACCCGGAAGCACCGGCCGTGCACTGCCGGTTATGGGCACCACACCAGGCGCGAAATCCAGACCGAATCTTCCCAACAACGCAATTATCAGACCAATTACTTGTAACATTGTGTTTATATATTAAAGGTACTCAATCCGATCAGAGGTCCCCGCAACACCACCCCCGGCCCGGGGGGGGGGGGGGTATCCGACTCGAGTCGAGGAACACACCCATCAAAGCCCAGAACGATCAGCTATCGATTCCCCAAGTCCACCAACCCTCGGAGACCCCCCCCCCCCACAAGCCAGCAGAACCACCCGATCCAAGCGAACAAATCGCGGGCACAAGACGGACAACTCCAAAACCAAGTGCCTACCATTAACAATAATAATCACTCGATTATAGAGACATCTATCCCACACCCGCAACCCGCCCGCCCCGACCACGCGAAATCACCAACTCCCGGGATAGATCCCCGAAAATTAACAGACCCCAAATACCGACACCCAACCCCTCCTAGCCCCGACCGGCGGGCTCCCCGACCGAACCAAACACCCCACACCCAAAACCAAGGAAATAGCAATACAGGGTCCCCCGATCGGACCGAGCACCCTTAATTAAGAGTTCTCCGCTGCAAATATTATAGCTATATAATTGTGTGTTTACCAATATACGACATAGAAGGTAGAACGAATTATCGTTTCATGAGAGACCGCGTAAGTATGGTACATGCAATCAGTACAGTATATAAAATAAAGGAATAATAAATAATAAATTGAAAATATCAAGTAAGTCCATATTTGTGGGCTAATTTTATTAACATAATGCACCACAAGTGCGTTGAAAATAATCATAATAGTAAATACGCCCAGTCACAAGGTCGCGACCACAGCGGACCCACCGTGCGGATCCAACATTATAGAGACCCAACAACAAGGCGTATTATGCAGTTATGTTAAACAATTAAATAGGCTACCATATACAAGCAAAAATATATTGCGTTACGGGTAGTGTTCGATAACTCCAAAAACTATATCAGACAGTGTCCTATTATCCAATAAGTTGTAAAAGTGGTCAACCATGCATTAGTGTGGTCACTGTTTCTGGGTCTGCGCTGAGGCCAAATGTATTTAATTATGTAGCGATATGAGATTTTACTGACACCTGTGGGGACATTTCATGATTATTGGTTGAGCGCACAACAATTATCAGGTCAGCTGTCGTGATTCGATGTTATTTTTAGACGTACTTAGGTTTACATACAAGGGGACTGTTCATGACAATTTACTGTTGCCGGCCAGTAGGTCATACTCTACGAGCGTTCAACTATCAGTGGAACATGCTTATACCTGTATGATGTTAGGGCGAACTGATTTAGACATATAATATATGTATAATAATTAAGTATATGCTATGTTGACATAAACAAATGGGTGTAACGCCACTTATATCAAGTGTATAATGTCCTGTGTTTTGCCACGGACAAGGCTAGAATATCCAAGTGTATAGGTGCTTGCAAATAAATGGAACTCCTGATCCCGTTACTTGCATCCTCCTGAGTGGAGGAGACATTAGGGAAATGGAGATCCACTCAGTGCAAAATAGTGGTGTCGGTCCACATTCTAGTCTGCGTATGGTTGAAAATTAAACCATCAGACAGAGGTAAGATTTCCCCTATTACTCACCCCTTCCTGAAAGGGTAATGGAAGGGGCGATAAAAGGAATCTTAGCCCTATAAGGTATGGACCGAGACCAATACAACCACACACGAAGAGGTTCCAGTTAAATTTCGTGGGATTTAAGTTATGCAAAACAGTTATGTTGTGCTATATAATCCATGTGTTAGATTCCTCATTGTTCATGATATTTGAATATTAAGAAGTATATATCGAATTATAGTTACAAGGGTCGATTCACCAAGCAAGCCCTTGTAGTAAATCAGAAATACCAATCCAGGTTACATCTATAATGGTGCATATCACAATCACATGAAGAAGTGTGGCAAGTTATAGTATGTAATCAATGTAAGTATATCCAAGTTATACAAGATGCATATAGGAGATTCCAGAAAAAATTCTTGGGTTTTAAGTTATGCACAAAAAATAAAAAAAATAAAAAAAAGTTATATTGGACTATATGATCCATGTTTCCGATTCATCATAGTTCATGATATATAAATACTAAGAAGTATACATCGAATTATAGTTACAAGGGTAGTAAATCAGAAATACCAATCCAGGTTACATCTATAATGGTGCATATCACATGCAGAAGTGTGGCAAGTTATAGTATGTAATCAATGTAAGTATATCCAAGTTATACAAGATGCCTATAGGAGATTCCAGATAAATGTCTTGGGTTTTAAGTTATGCAAAAAAGTTATATTGGACTATATGATCCATGTGTCCGATTCATCATAGTTCATGATATTTGAATGCTAAGAAGTATATATCGAATTATAGTTACAAGGGTAGTAAATCAGAGATACCAATCCAGGTTCATCTAAATGGTGCATATCACATGAAGAAGTGTGGCAAGTTATAGTATGTAATCAATGTAAGTATATCCAAGTTATACAAGATGCATATAGGAGATTCCAGATAAATTTCTTGGGTTTTAAGTTATGCAAAAAAGTTATATTGGACTATATGATCCATGTGTCCGATTCATCATAGTTCATGATATTTGAATACTAAGAAGTATATATCGAATTAAAGTTGCAATGGTCGACTCACCAAGCAAGCCCAAAACGTCTGAAATACTAGCATAGGTTACATCAATAATGGTGCATATCACATGAAACAGGAGTGGTGTATATGATCAATTTAAGTATACAATCCTACAAGGTACATATCAGGATCGTGTATCTCTTTCTACCCACTTTCCAGTACTATCCTTAGTTTCCAGGATTACTCTGACACCAACCACTCTGATCCGGGTTTTAATATGCTCCTTCTGTCTAATATGAAATGCCATGCTGCTTAATCGACCACGTTCACGCTTCATTTCTGGAGGAAGATCAGTTCTGATACTGATTTTACTATGTGGTGAGAGGTGCTCGGTTGCCTGTAAAATTCTCTGTTTGTCCCTGTCTGTAGCTAACACTACTATAAACGGATTTGGAGGTTTCATATTGAGTGGTGTTCCTGTTGGACGTGCTACTGGCAATCTATGCGCATTTACACAACGATCGACAATTTTGTCCGCGATAGAAGGATCCAGTTTCAGGTTGGTTAACAGGAGGTTCTTGATCACATCATATGGGTCCTCACCTTTCGTTTCCCCTATACCATATACCAAAATGTTGTATTTTCTATCATGGATTTCTCTGAGGAGACCCCTTTCAGATAATTCAGAATGTTTTGCCAATAATTTCTTCTCAAGTTGTGGAATAACACTATCCTCTATATCTGATATTCTTTCTTCCATTGATGATAATGCAGCTCTGTTTTCAATTTGTTCATCAGTTATGTTATGAATTTTGTTATTGATTTTAGAAAGTTCTGTTGAAATATTTACAAATTTTGTGTTAATAGTTTCAAAATTTGTGGCAAGTGTCTTATTCATATTGACGATTAGTTGTTTCAACTCATCGTTTGATACTTCTGGAAGAGTTTTTGGTTGAACTGTCGAAATAGCTGAATCGTCACCGCTCATTTTGAAACACTTTGTGGACGAATTTATATTTGTTGAATAGTTAATTTGGCGTGGCCTGAATTGCACGCGACAACTTCAGAAGTTCAAGATATCTTTAAGCGGCGATTTTCACACACAAAACACCAATTGTCGGGCAATATTCATCTGCTGCATATTTGGAATCGGAGTGATGACCATTACTTGCCTATGCGGGCCATTAATATGCTGTCTTAATGCGTTTCATTCCGCCGTCAAAATAACATGTTGTTGTTGGTCGCCATTTTTACCGGAAGTCGTGTTACGTTAATAGGCAATGACTATGATGTGTGAACTTTGATTGCTCGTGGACTCATATCCCATTTTGCCAAAACCAGAGATCGATTAGATATCTTATTTGCTGGATTTCAAAATGTATGCCATTTTTGTTTTTTGCGTTACTGCATATAATATAACAGCAGATTGTGATTCTGTTATTTAATGTTTCATTTGGCCAAAACTGTCGCAAGGCTCTCTGAAAATGTTGGTGGACATTCAAAAGGACATGTTAAGGAGGGCAGCACATTCAAGAATGTCACAATATATTAATGATATATAGTCATATGTTAGCATTGACCATTACAACATCACTTCGTACCGCATCGAGCTAAGTAATAATTGCAGCGATTTAAATTTTGATAAACTTGAAAACTATATCTGCATATGGATGGAAATTCATACCTGTCACTTCGTATGTATGTTGTACATTAAATAAAACAAAATACTGCGCATAATGCCATCACTCGTGGTTCCAATCCCAGGCGATAACTTTATTTCGAATTTTATGACATTGGATGGAGGGATACATTTTTACCTATTAGTTTACAAATTGAAAAGATGTACTAATGGTAAAATTAATGTTTGATATGAAATGTTATTCTATGTAATCATTACAATAATATAGATTTCACCACTGGGGACGTTCCTTTTCGGGATTTTTCGTATGTCGCTTCACAAAGCCTTAAAATAAAAACTGACCTCCATATTGGACGCCATCTTGGATTTTTATACTCTTTCTAATGTGAATATGGTTGGAAATTCACATTTCACACTTGTTATGTGTGTTCTACACTAAATAAAAGCGCATACTACGCATTATTCTATCATTCTGGGATCCAATCCCCGGCGATGGCTATACTCAGCTTTTTATGACATTGGGGGGAGGGTTAAGTTTTTGCCTATCATTACAATATTTGTAGGATCAGGAAAATAAAGTTAATAACCCCGGTAGCAAATACTTCAGTCTTTCCAAACATATATGACATGTTAAGCTAGGTTAAGCGTGCTAGTTTTGTACAGAGTTGACGGACGACAGTTACTCTGAATCGTCATGATGTTTTGACGCATAACGTTACATTCTCTACCATGACGTCGTGAAATCTCAAACAAACCAGAAAAAATAAGAACTTTCCAATCTAATATCACCATGTACCCTATAATAACAAATAGAACGTTCTTTTTTTGGTGATGTGCTTAACTTTTAACCAATTGTGCATAGCTGGTCAACCGCTGAAAACAGGCTAATTTTTCGGTAGGGTACCTTCACAAATAGTCTTACCACACATAGCTGCCACCAATTCCGGCAAGGCCAAGAATCATTTTCATAAATGATATAGATTTACCTTCCAGAACAAGTTGGTTTCAACTTGTTCTACCGAGGGTAGGGGTATCCGACCACTTTTGGCATTTGGCCGCTCCTCTATAATGTGGGTTATTTACACACAAATGTCTCCCTAATGTGGCTTCCGCGAACACCCACACACACATATATATATATATATATATATATATATATATATATATATATATATATATACCTTATAGTTGAGATAGACGCAAACACCTTATAGTTGAGATATACGAGATACAATCTGTTTTTTACTAGGACGTCGAAATGGGCATTCTAATTAAGGTTTTGGTGGAGGTCCAGACCAAGGTGCTTATATGTGTCAACAAGATATGTAGCCCATTAGAGCGAGATAGAACAGTGATAATAAAAGATGGGGTTATCTCGTACTGACGCTCTACAACATGATACACGGGAACGTACGTACCTGAAACTCTTATACGCAATTCCCCTCAAATGATAACCTGGTGTTATATGTTCATCAACACGTATCGAAGGTTGACGTATCAATGACGAGCGTTTTGTGTTGATGGACTGGAAGAGATGTGTTCTACTGGGACAATATTGTGATCAAAGTGCATTTATGAAAACATGATATATGTCACACAATTATGTTAAGCGGATTTCACGTGAGTAATAATCTGCTCTCTTGTATCTAGAGCGGTGGATGTATACCCCAACAATCCGCATGACTGGTGCACGACAACGTTTAGTCCAAGTCTTCTCGTACTAAAACTAGCTAAGATTTGGGATGGAGATGCTAGTATTTAGTCCGAGTTCCAGGCCCATGCATGCCTATGACACGACTTAAGCGTTAGTGACCCGCTCAAATAAAACCACATTATATGAAATAAAATATCACAATTGCTACAATTAAACGGATAGTTTCCGCAGAAGACATGCTATTTGATCTGAAACCCACATCGGTTGTGAATTGAAAGCGGTAATTTAATGTGAAAAGAAACATTTGCCGCAGTGTTTACATATTTTTTTAAAGTATGCGAACTCAGTTGACCTTGCGAACTGCGTTCGGCATTTTCCGGTTTATATAGAAGGTGAGAAAAACCTACCTCTTACCATCTATACACCAGTCCGTTCCAGCGTTGCACCTGACATCGCATATCAGAGTTACCATTCGTGATATTCACACATACATCAGTGAGGGTCAGATTTGATGAAGTGTTGATGGCGACGTTTCGACTAATTTGATATAGTTTTATCAAGTGATAAACCTATATTAATTCGGTAAAGTCTCGTCAGAGTGTGAACCGATTTTTAGAAAATCAAAAGAATATTGAGCGAATTTGAGCTCGGATCATTTTAGATATTTGGAATTTATCTGGAAAGGAATGGGTGTATTACTTATTACATAAATACATTTAGGGTTCGGTTCAGGTACATGAATGGGTTTATAGACATGTTGTTAGGTTGGTGTGGGTATCAACAATCTTATTTGGGACGAAATGGATACACATGTCTATATATTTTGGGGATGAATTTAATTTAATTGGCAGACGTTTCCATATATTTCAGATTACTTGGATGGCATGGGTGTGAGTATACGCACGATGGAGGGGGCGGGATGGGTAATAATGCGTGTTTGTGTATATAAATAAATCGTGGCGCACATTTGTATTTCTGTTGGGGGGGGG
The DNA here is from genome assembly GCA_032622095.1 of Siphonodentalium dalli. NCBI lineage: Eukaryota > Metazoa > Mollusca > Scaphopoda > Gadilida > Siphonodentaliidae > Siphonodentalium > Siphonodentalium dalli. The sequence continues at coordinate 89,698,647 of CP136068.1, forward strand.
GGGGGGATTGTACATATGTACGTTCATGGATGGCGCGAATGGGATTATTAGTAGGAACATATATGTATACATAATGGGGTTAAGTTTGTTTGGTGGGCACGG